>CANUEP010123989.1:0-61635 GCA_947857235.1 Jatropha podagrica | reverse complement strand
ATGTATGCAAAACAAAATGTGTTTGAAAGCTTGCTTCATCTTTTCTTCCTTATTGCTTATGTTTGATCTGATTTCTTACAGGTGAAGCTTAAGAACATGTTGTACCATACTGCCCGTATAAACTGCCTTGCTTGGTCTCCTGATAGCAGCATGGTTGCTATACTTGATTCCTTTGGTGGTCTCCAAATTTTTTCCTTAAAAAACACAAACACCTAGATAACCTAACACGTGTGACCACCAAATTATGAATACAAAATTGAATTTACATTTTTAATTACCCATTTTTTTACTCTTTCAGCAAGTGATTGGTTAATATTTAGGCATGCTCTTTTGTTGCGACCATGTTATTATAATGTCTTTTCTGCTCCTGCTTATTGTGGCACTCTTCTTTAGAGACTCATCTGGATCCTTCCTTCTATTCTTCTTTTGCCTTCCAAGTTTCTTAACATAATCAGGTGGCTGAATTTGTGCATTTGTCATTGCAGGCCACATCTCTTCACCACCCAATGGACATAATTCATACTAATATGTCTTTCTATATGCCTCAGCCTTCAAACAAGCATAAACACAGTCTACTATCTCATGCCTCATGAAGTTAATACAAGAGATGGTATGATAGCAAGGTACTCCAGAGAGCTATCATGCCCTATATGAGCATTCCTTCTTATCCAAGTGAACCACAAAGGCACTTTTCCCTACTTGCACTTGGAAATTGTAATCATCTAATTGCGTAGGAACACAATTGGAAGTAACCAATTTGGCATTCTCAATTCTTTTCCCAATTACATATATAAACAAAGTAGTTAGTGGAAATCACCATCGTTGATCAATGACTCTATCCCAATCGGTTGACAGCCTACCTTCAGTACCTTCACCTACTATCTAAGCTATTTTTTAACTCCCCCTCATTCAGCTTACTTACCACTGAATACTAAAGTCATCTACCGTTACATTACATTCCGAAGAAGTCAATTCGAATAATGAAAGATCAAAGAAAGTTAGTCCTATGTCTGTCTAGTAGCTCAAACTACTCTTACTTACCATTTAAGTCAAGCGACCTAGTTCCATAAGGTGAAGGATGAGTTTACATTTTCTCGGGAATTTTCCTTACAACACCACACCCTTTTCCCTAGTGGTGAGGAATCGAAATAAGAAGTTTTTGCTGCTCACATAGCTCTCTATTTTTAGCTAAGGAGCAAGCACTTTTTTTTAATCTTCCTAAACATGGCGAAGTACATTTTCAATTGATCTTGTCAGCCTGTGTGTGATAACACCTGTGAGATATGTATTGACAGTTCAAAACTATCCGGCTGAAGTTTCCTGAGGTAAGAACCTTTGAGCTAATAGCAGGGTATATTAGACAACAGGTAAAAAGCGTTTAGCCCTCTAGCCAGCATTATATATATAAATGATGCAAATAGACTTTTTTACTATTGTTGCTAACAGCGACGAAGCTAGGAATTTTTCATAGGGGCGAAAATATTTTTATCATTTTATTCGACAAACTTATTTATAAATACACTTCATTATGTAAAGTCATCATATAAATAAAGATAAATAATTTACATAAAGTTTCATAAATAAACTTGTTAAAATTATACATAAAAATTATTTGATCCTTACTTGACTTAACATCCTTTTTTATTGTTCTATTTAAGTTTTGCTCGACGTTCTTTCATAGAGCTAAAATCATCTATGATTGAATCAACACTAAACTTCATTGTAATTTCTTTTTTAATGTAAACTATTAAGCAATCATTTAAAAAATTATCTTTCATTTTAATGTGAAGTTTGGTCTTGACTATCTTCATTACTGTATAGTTGTTGTTTATATAGAAAAAGTAAGAACAAGTCTGATCAATTTGTTAATGAGAGGATAGATCAAATATTTTCTAATTATTATAATCTCTTGACACAACTCTTGAATATTGTGTAACTTTTGCATTTCATTATCATTTGGAACATCAAGTTTAAAGTGTTCAAGTTCTATCATTAAATATATCAAATCTTGCTCTGTGAAATCATTAGGATAGAACTTGTGTGCAAGCTTGTAAATATCATGAATGTTAAAAACCTAAAATCCACTAGTTTTTAAAGCACAATTGAGAACAATTAACTCTATCGTGCAATCATTGAACCTGTTGTACAATTCTTGCAATTGATAATCAATTGCAACAATAAACACATTAACTAGATAATAATACTCAATATTATTCTGATTATATTGGTTTCCAGATCAACCACGGCTTGCAATATATCGAGCACTGAAATTTGAGATATCAACTTGATATTTTTCACAGAATATGTTTACTTTTTTAAAAAAAAAAGTTTCCCAACATGAATCTTTTAAATTCTTGATTAATACTTTTGTACTTGAGACAATATACATAACATTCAAAATATACTAAGATTGGCGTTGCAAAGCTTAATAAAAAATTAGATTAATTTGTAAAAGTTCTTTCATGAGAGGTAAAATAAAGATAAAATCAAAAGATAATAATTGTTTTAAAGCAAAATTTGCATCCCCTCATTAAGAATATGAAACTCTTCATCAGCCATTTTATGCACAAGTCACATTAAACATCTTTAATAAACTAGAAATGCACTCTAAATATAAACCCCAACGAGTATCTCCTGCACATTTTAAAGTGCCAATTTGATTAAGCCCCCTTCCTGATTCAATCTCATTATTACCAATCGAACAACGTCAATAGAAACTTAAAGCCTTAATCGATTAATAGCAATTTGATCAGAGGTTTGCTTGTCAATAAAATTTTTAATATATTTATACACATTCATCAAATCATTACATGCTCTAACAGTATTCTTATAAACAAAGTCAATATTTTTTTCAGATGTTACAGAAAACCACAATTCACTCTAACCTTTTTCCAGTTTTTGAAACCTCCAACAACAAACTTATTTAAATAAGATCTTTCACATGGCTCACTAAATAGATAACAAGTAAGCAAAAAGCAGCATCACAAGATGGTGAATATTGAAGCCAAGATGGAAACAAATAAACCAAGTAGCACAAAAATGACGAAGATTTGTTGTCGAACCTAATGTTGGATACTTTTCAAGTCTATATTGATAAGGATCAGCTTTGAGATATACTCGAAGAATTTCATCTTGTTTATTTACTGGATATTTCTATATTGGTGGACGTTTTCCAGATCACGCTCTAAGGAAGAAATATTAGTTGTTCAAGTTTCACCCTTTGAATCTTATAAGGACGATCAGAATACTTCATGTTCAAGCTCCACTATTTGAACCCTATGAAAAGGATCAGGAATGGATACTTTAGATTCATGTTTCACTCTTTCTTAACTAGATAAATCTGCTTGAGTCTCAAATTGTTCAATATTTTTTCTTTTAAAACCCGAATCAATAGCTTTTAATTTTCCCATGACTTCAAAATAATCAAACACCTAAAAATAATATGAGTATGTAAGCAAATATATATTACATATTTGATCAAAAATTTTTTATAGAAATAGTATAAAATAAATGACAACAAAATAATAACTTCCTAAATTTTTAATATTAGAAATCACAATAAAATAATTATCAATAATTTTAAATGTTATATTATAATTTTAAAATTCAATCAATTTAATAGCATATTATTTTTTCAAGTTGTTATGTTTCAATCAAATATTTGATATTTATGTAAATTTTTGTGCACTCGTAGAATGGAATGAAATCTAAAATTAATAATAAAGAGAAAAGTATTTTGTGTTTTTCGTTATTCTTGTAGCAAACGTGTAGCTTTTCTGTCTTTTGTATTTTTTTCTCCAAAGCTGTAATTGTATGTTTTAATTCTTCAACACATACATAAAAAAATAAAAGATAAAAATGTGTTGTTCGATTTGGTATATAAGCCATATACTGGGATTGCGCTTAGAAAACCTTTTAGAGGGGAAGTAAAATTTTTAAAAGTTTAGGGAGACAGACGTATGTTTTAAGTATAATAATAGCCTAAGAGTAAAATGGAAATAACATAAAAAAAATTCATATATATATATAATATAATTTTGTCACAGGTTAGGGTTAGTGGGCTATGCTTTTTTTTGGAAAAAATAAGAAATTATAACACAAGGCAACATCTCGAACTTAGGTTGCTTAACGTAAAGTAAAGCGCCCAACACCGCTAAGCTAGCAAAAATAAATTTCCAATTAAAATTAACATTAATAAAAATGATATATATACCTAAAAATACCTAAATTTTATGCCTTAAAAGAAAACAGTGGATAAGAGTTTAAAAAAATAAAAAATAAAACCTTAAACATTAGTGATTTAACGTTTGAGAAAATACTACTTAATCTCTAAAAGCTATTACAAATATTGCGCTGCTGAACGATATAATTAATAGACATAACACATCTTAACTAAAGTTAAAATGCTAAAAGATCTTCGAAACACTTTTAGTGAATAGTCTCATAAAAGGTATCAAAAATTTCTCTTTTTTTCTTTTTTAAGAAAATGATTCCAAAGTTTTTAAGCATACGAAGATAGCAGGTTTCTATAATTGGAAATTTTGAATCGCAAGGCTAAAATTATATAGCACTAAGATAGGAAGCTCTTCATTTTTATTTTTGAAAAAAAAAAGAATTTTTACTTTTATATATTACTCCCACTACTTTAATTTTCTGGATTCGTCCTAACTGCATAATGTGCAATAAGAAAATAGCTCTATTAAAAAAATTAATAAAAAAATATTAAGCTGGACAACAATAAAGAAAATAAAAAATAATGTAAGACTTATTTTTAATAATATCTAATTAGAAAATAAAAAAAATACTATCTTAAATTAATTAGGAAAATATTACCACTATATATGTTTAATTTCTCAAGAAAAAAGAAATTATTAAAAAAATATTATGTTTGCCTAACTTAGCCAGCAACAATTTGACATAAATGAATATTAATATAGACCGTGTAAGTACTTTTAATAGATTTTCAGAGAAAATTACATAAAGTTTTATGAAATTGTTGATATTTTTTTTATAGATTTTAATTGACTTTTATGGAATTACAGTGATTTTTATATATTTAATCAAAATTAATTTCAAGTTCTAATTGAACAAATTAAAAGATTTTGAAATCCGATTGAAAAACTAAACAATAATAAGAGACAAAAAAGCAAATGTGTTATCTTCTCCAAAATATTTTTTTTTCACTAAAATCTTAACTCCGCCAACAATTAAAGTCTGCAATAGCCAGCGTCACCGACCATCATCCCGTGCTCCAAGAACAATTACGTGGTGGTCAAAAGACCACAGGCTTCTTATCATTTGATTGAATGACGACCGCCATATCAGAAATCTTAGATTTAAATATATATATATATATATATATTTATATATACTAATTCTTTTTATAACCCGCTATGCACGCTGATTATGATTATATTGTAATTATATGTTGATTTTTTATACTTATTTACTTTTTTATTTATATATTAAAGTATAAATCCTTATTTAGATTACAATAAATATAGTGATTTTTATACATACAGTAAAATATTTTTTTCAATTACATGTCTTGAACTATAATATCTCATTAAAAAAAATGATATATTTGTTTCTCCCTTTAAAATAGAAATTTAAATATAAAATATGTCATTTATATTCTATTCAATTTATCGGTTGATATAGTTTTTATTATATGTTAATTATTTTTTTAAGTACCAAAATTAATTTATAAGAATCATCATATAACTTTTATTTTACATTTTAAAATTAACTTATATATTTTGTTAATAACTTTCGCTATAATCTCTTTTAATAAATAAATATACATTAACAATAGAATAAAAAATTATTCTAATAAATCAAATTAAATATGTATAAATAATAAAAATTTTCAAATATTTCATATTTGCACATATTCATTTAAAATAATAATGTTGAAGATAAATTATAAATAGTAAAAATGGTAAAAAGATAAAAATAATAATAATGAATTATTAAATTATTATTATTAATTTATATAATAATATAATAAATAAAACATAATTTGATAGTAAAATTTTAATTTTATAAATATTTAATTATATATAATATATGTATGTATCTAATAAAAAAAGTTAAAAAAATTCAATCAAGTTACAGAGATATTATATATTTTTTTTATGTTAAAACGTTTTAATTGGGCTCCTCATTCACACACACTTAAAACTGAAAATCAGCAACCACCATTAGGCAGATCTAAACTAATTGTCAGAGCTCGCACAAGTAGGTGATTTTATATTAATTTAAAATCGATGCACGAGTTAAAGCTCATGGAGCCCAGTGGTACGACCATAGCAATGGCAAATTGTATTTTTCAATTTTTTGACTATTTTAAAATTTTTATTTTTTTTAAATCATTATTTAATTAAAATCATCCCATAAAAATCTAAAAAATAATCAAATTAATTTTAAAATTTTACAGTAGCATTACTATTAATTTTTATCAAAATATCAAATCTCAACACATGAATTAATTTGAAATTAATTCAATAATTAATAAATTATTTTACATCTTAAGGGGTAGGGATGAAAGTGGTAAAGATATTTTAGGGTATTCACTCCGCTCCAATCTATTTTAAGAGAATATCGATAGTTATAAATGGGTTTAGAACGGATATAAATAGCGAAATTACTAGCCATAATGGATACAATTAAGATACATGTACAGATATTTAGATGTCCGCTTGTCGTTAGCCGCTATATTAGATAGGTTCAGTAATGGGTACCGCAAGTATCCTATCAATTGTTAGTACAAAATATATTTTAAATAAGTCTAAATTTGAACAGTTTAAGATTCGCGGATACCCTACCGTTTAGGAGATACTTTAAACGAGTTTTGTATAAATACGAGTAATAAAATTTAAAAGGATTCGAATATGGAGACTTAAATGAGTATTTGAATGGATGCGAGCGGCAGGGATACGTTTAAAATTTGCTGGTACTCTTTCTACTTCTATCCTTATCAAAGAGTGTATTAATACTTAGTTAGATTTTAAAAGATTTTTGAATCTTTGGGTTGAATGATAGATTTATGAATGACTCTTTTATTCATTCATACCTGCCACCTTAAAATCTAATTAAATATATAATTTTATAAAATCCTTCTAAATGAGTAATTTTTTGAATACCATCAAATTTATATGGACTTTTAAAAGTCACTAGTTTTTTTAAAACGTGTATTGCACATTGACTATACTCATTACATATTCATTTATTTATCTATATAACATTAAAGTATAAATTTTATTTAGATTAAAATAAAAATAAGTGGTTAATTTGTATTGCACTTTGACGTACAAACTACTTGCTATAATATCTTTTATATACTTAATTCTGTTTTTATATAATTAAGTGCTCTTATAATAAAATTCAACTCAATCTCTAAATCTAATCGTTTAGTCTCTAATTTATAAATAAAATTTTTAAAATTATAATAAATACCCAAAAAGAAAATCAAGTCATTATTCAATCTTCAATCTCTACCTTTAACTTCAAATTAATATTTATATACAACTACAATAAAAAATAATAATAAATTACTTTTTACGGTTAGATAAAAAAAAAATAAAAAGAAATGAGGTGATAATTTGAATGAATAATAGAAGTCACTTTGGTTAGGGTAGCAGTATTATTTACCTAGTAAAATATATATACATTCACACAAATTTTTTAAATCACAAAAATTGACCTAAATAGAACTATATAGTTCTAATTTTTTTTTTCAAAATTTTCTAAACACTAAAGAAAAAATATCAAGAAAATTAAAATATTCAATCATAACTAGACTGTATATTTATCGCAAAGAAATTTAAATTTCTTACTAAATTAGTTAGAAATTATTCAGTAATAAAAAAGAAAATAAAATTCTTTCAAAACTCACCAAACAATGTGTATACATATATTAATATATTAATAAAATATTATATATACTTTTAAATTAAAATTTTCAAACTATTACCATCTCAGATTTAATTTCATAAAATAAAAAAGTATAAAATATTAATAAAAAATATATTTTCTTTTTATTATCTATATTCTTAAAGAATTAAATGTTTAATGACTAAAACATAAAAATATTTTTAATATATCGTTGTTACATATATTTATTAAAAAATGAATTTAACAAAGATGAAATTTAAACTTTTAATTGCTTAATTATCTATATATATTTATTTTAAAAATAATTTTTTTAATTCATTATGAGGCCTAATAGACTAAAATAACACTATGGGTTACTAACAAGGGATAACCTTTCATTCACTAAATTGGTGAAAACATTCGTGGTTGAAAAAATTCGAACTTAAAACCTCTCACTCCTTATATAAGCGAAAAGATACTATTGAGTTAAAAATAATTTTTTAAATATATTAATAATAAAATATAATTTTTTAATTAGCTATGACGAAAATTATTTTAGAATATTTTAAATTTCATTAAGGGTGCTATCGAAAATTTCATTATTTTCACTTTTATATATAGTATATATAGATAATTAAATTTTATCAGATTATCATATTTTTATGAATTTTATAAGAGCCTGAATTGAATACGAAAAAAATTAAATAAACTCCAAAAGAATATTGATTAATTACCGATGGAATTTTAAGATCTTTAAAATATATTAGAGTTTTAATCTAATATATCTCTAAATGAATTTCTTTTATATTTTTTCTTTCGAACATTAAAATTTTCAAATGAAATAAAATTATTAAAATTTGAAGTTATATGTTAAATATTAACAAATAAGACATAAAAAATAAGAATATATATTACACATCATTGTTTTCAAATTATATACCCTGTAATGTTTTATGAGACTTTATTATAGATTTTATATAAGCGTTTGAATTTGTTAAGTTGATTTTTTTATTGAGAGTCAGAAATAACCCTATATATTATATAATAATGATAGGATACCTAAACTCACTAAATTAATGACAATAATTATAATTATTTTTATCATATTTTTTTTCGATTTTTCATCCTAGAAAACAAAAAATGAGGTAATAAAATAAATACAATTTTCAAAACATAAATTATTATTTGTGCTTACAACTTTTCTTTTTGAAATATATTGATTGAGTTAATACATTTTTTCTCTTTTTTTTTTAATTTATCTTGAATAGTTGTTTTTACTTTTCTAATTTATTGTACTAAAAAAATTAAATCACTAACTAATCTTTTCCTAGTAAATTTTATCTCTTTTTTATTGAATTGATCTTGAATAATTGTTAAATTTACAATATATATTTTATATAAAAAAATAAATTACGAGTCCACAGCATGTTAATAAATATATATATATATATATATATATATATATTAAAAAGAAAAAAGAAAAAGAAAAAAAGGACAACAAACCACATTTTAAAGTTGTCGTTTTAGACGTGACTCAAGGCCCAATTTTGCATTTTCTTGTCCCTATTCAATCATTACAATATTAAGTTAGTTTTTCTTTAGTGTGTTGCCAAACCATCATCGCTAATAGTTTGTCTCTATTTTGCGGTGTCTTTTACTTTTTTTTATTTTAATTTTCAACCCATTACTCAAAGATCAAGATAGTAGTAATATTTGTAACAAACACAATATCAGAATTTTATTATAAAGAAAACAATTAAAAGTATTTATTTGTATATTTTATTTCGAAATTCTTCAATATTTTCAGTATAAACTGATTTTTACACATTAAAAATAAATGTAATTTAATTTTTTTTTTCTCCGAAAGAAAAAGACTTATTGCTCGAGTCCTTTCAAATTCATCCCAAACAAAGCCAACCCCTTGTTTACATTTAAATTTTTAAATTTAAAAAATAATTATTATATATTTGAATAGATTAGTATGATATTCATAATTTTTTAAAAAAGTTTTAATTATAAAATTTTAAATTAACTAATTAACTAAAATTGAGATGTGTAATCAATAATTAAATAAAAACATAAAATTTACTCGATACGATAAATAATATTATAATTGCATTATTTTATTATTTGTCATACAATTGCTCATAACTATATTTTTAATCTATTATAAATAATTATAAAATAAAAAATAAAATTCTAATTAAACTAAATTGATTCGGTTCAATCGTGATTCAACTGTCGAACCAATTCGATACCCCACCCTTGATTTGGTTATTTAAGAACCATACATATAAAGAAAAGAAAAGAAAATACATTTGCCACTTGCTAGTCAATTGGTTGACTCGGAAGAAGACATCACTAAAGGAAACATGACTCAATTTTTGGGCTCTTAGATGAGACGTCGCTGAATGACGTACCAATAAGCATTATTGACTTTTAAAAGATGCCCGTTACTAAGATATGAGCGAATGATGTTTGAGCTATCAATTTCACGATTTGACAATAAATATCAATATAAATATAAATATAAATCTAATTTCTTAATATTTTAAAAAATTATTTATTTAATATATAAAATTTTACGTAATTTGAATCTTACTGGTCCTTCTATAATCCACAATATCTATTTATAATATATATAAAATAAAAATGAAGGTGCATACAGTAAGATTATACATTGATAAAAATATTATTAAAGAATTTTAATTTTATTAATTAAAAATAAAGATAATCTATTTTTTATTAATCATATTAATTTTTTATTTAAATATAAATTCTAATAAATGAAATAAAAATTATATTATATACTAAATAAAGTATATATTAAATATGGTAAATGTATAAAATCAATTTTATAATAAAGGTAATTTAAATTATACTTTAAAAGGTAAGAATATAGTACATTTAATTATTATTTTTAGTAAATATTTATTTTGATTGGTTATAATTATTTTATATAAATAATTTATTACACGACTAATAAATGTAATTTATTATTAGTAATCAAGGAATATGTCGTAAGATTTATTATTTGATATAAAGTAGAAAATAAAACTTATTAAAAATATATATAAAATATAAAATTACAATATAACATGTTATATTATCACACGTTAAAAGAAATTTTTTTTCTGAAAAAGAAAATTTTAAAATTTATTTATTTACTTGTAGACTTTAGCAAGAAGTATAAAAAAAATCAAAATTATAAATAATAACAACTATCTATCTATAATATTTAAAATAATAGTTTTTCATTATTACTCGTAGACTTTGTAAATGAAAAGTTCATTGGTCTATAATTACATATTCTTTTAATTTGTTTCCAAACTAATAGAATAATGAAAAACTATTATTTTAATTGACAAAATATAAAAACTAATATTAATTTCTAAACGGTTTATCATATTATATTATATAAAAAAATTAAACTAATTAAATTTACAATTTAAATTTCTTATTTTATTTTCATAAAAATTTAGTTGTCAAAATATAATAATGTTTATAAATATATTCTTTCCTTAGCAAGTTATTTAATTATTGAATTTTATTATTTTATTATTTCATTAAATGTTATTTTTTTCTTTTGTGAATGGTAATAGATTTTCAGTAATATAAACTATTCATAATATTATAATTTATAAAAATAAATAGAAAAATTATTATATAAATTAATAATTTAATTTTAATAGGTTATATTATATTATATAATATACATATTAAATATGGCAAGAATGTAATATATTTAATTATTTTTAATAAGTAACTTATTATATAAAGAATAAATGTAATTTATTATTAGCAAACTATATAACATGTTAGTTGAAAGAATATTTTTTCCTAAAAAAAGAAACCGTAAAGTTAAGTATATGCTCATAGAGTTTAGCAAAAATAATAAATAAAATAAAATATTAATAGTTAAAAATAATTATTAATATATATTTTTATTAACAGTTTACGGTTGTTTTAAATAAAAAATTAATTAAATTAAATTTAAATTATTATAAGAAAATTTAAATGGTTTGATAAGTAATTTTATTTTCATGAAAATTTGATTTTTAAATTATTTTAATAGTTTATTATTATAAATATGTTCTTTTCTTAACAAATTATTTAATTATTAAATCTTTCATAAAATATTCTTTTTTAATTTTGTAAATGCTCTTAGGATCTTAGTAATATAAATTGTTAAAAATATTATAGTTCATATGGTTTATATGTAAAATCCAAATATTATTGGCTAAAAAATAAAACAAAAAAACTTCCTATTTTAACAAACATTTTGTTACCTTAAAATCACTTCCTATTTTGGCATCTATTTCTGAATTAAAATAATTTTAAATTTTCTTATATTTAAGGTAACAAATAAACATATACATTATTAACAAATAAATTTTTTATAGTAAAACAAAATGTCTTCTTGATTTCATATAAAAACATTTTGCAGAGAAAGGTGAAGTGTCTTAATTGTAATTAAAATTCCAATCGGATTAGGAGGTTTATAGCAATAGGATTCGGATAGCGGTGGTGGACAAAAAAATTTTTTTGCATCCCTTTCACCATTAAATTTGGTTTTATTTTTTTGATATATTTTTTGTAAAAATTAAAAATGCATTAAAAGATGTTAACTGAATTATATATATAATATATAATATTAAATTATATTTTAATTCAACGAGTATAGTGATTATTAATAATGTGCTTTCTCAAATTAAAATGTTCTTTTTCTATCTGTGAATGCTCAATTTCTTTACATACATTTGTCATTTGATTATTTGTTTTAATTATATAAAAATTATATTTAGAATCAAATATATAAAATGTTCTCTCTTTCTCGTATTCACCATTATTTTTTTTTTCATTTTCTCTATTGAAAAACAAATCGAACATGATATCAAAAGAAGCTGATTCTTGTGACAATCCCTATTCATATTTTTAGTTTTGTTGCAAGTTTTTATATTTTTTTTGTTAATAAATTATAAATTTATATCTATTCTGCATATATATATATATATATTATTTATGTTTATGCCATTGTTTTGTGTTTTATCTCCATCCAGTATAGAGTCGATCATCTCTTTATTTTATGTAAAATGTTTGTTTTGTTTTTTGCATTTGTTTGTTTTTAATTGGATAAGTTCGTAATATGCAGAGAATTTTTTAACTCCATGATAATCTTGTTTTTTAGAGTTTGATAGTGTGAACTGTTCTTCAATTGGATTTAATGTTTCAATTTCTTTTCGTTTTTCATAAACAATTAATTTATAGATAATTAAGCTTTGTATAGAAAATTTGAGAGTTTATTCATCCAGTCACTTTTGAAGATTTATCTATTTTTTGGTTAATCTTCTAATTTTAATTAGACTTTATTATTAGATGAACGAACATTAATTATTTTATTTATAATAATTTTGTTCTACGTCTACATCTCATATTTAAGATCCAATATATAATATTTAATTATATATATTAGTCAATAAAATTTAAGTATAAATAAAAAAACTATACATCCAATCAAAATTAAAATAAATGGAGGGTATATAAGTAAAAAAAATAAACATTATGTTTTTAATCAATAAAATTAAAATAGGTTTATGGATAGATATGTGAATATAAAAGTCAAAAAAATAAAAATAAAAATAAATGCACCGTCACAACACTGCACATTCATTGCACATGATGTGGCGCCAACTCATCTTAGGTATTTTTCCTTTTATGTTGAATCTTTTAGATAACTTGTGATTTATATTGTCGTTTTTTTTTATTCTTTCCTTTCATACTCTGTCCCAAATAAAAATGAAATATAAATAATAAATGGGTGAAATGGAAAAATCTCCATCCAACTCTATAAATAAGCTTCCGCAAACCATTTACTCTCACTCACTTCTCCTTATCTCTCTAATCTCTCTGCTGAAGATGAAAGGAGGCTCATGGCAGTTGCCATTGTTCATATGTGTGCTAACTGTACTGTGCATGGCGGATGCAGCGGAGGTTGACGGCGGAGATTGGTGGCAATCAGAAAAGATAAAGTTTGACACCGGAGGGCTGAGTCGAAAGAGCTTTCCGGCGGGATTTTTGTTTGGAACGGCGACTTCGGCTTATCAAGTTGAAGGCATGGCGGATAAGGACGGTCGCGGCCCCAGCATTTGGGATGAGTTTGTTAAAATTCCTGGTAATTTAATTTAATTTCAATTATAATTAATAACACATATATTACAATTATTAAGAAATTAGTTTCGGGGAATGGATATTATGATGACATTAATGGCACAAGAAAACAAACTAATCTTATCTTATCTTTACCTAATCTAACTGTAATAAATTTCATAATTACTTGAACAAAGCTAATTTGAGGGTGTGTTTGGAATACCGCTTTAATTTGAGGGTAGACTTGGAATTCCACTTTATTACCAGAAACGTACGTCGGTGTGAAAATTTTTGTGCTGATGAGTAAAAATTGTCCTAGTTACTATGGATTGGTGCCCTATATATTTTTTTTAAATTTATTGGTCTAAATAAAACTAAATAATATATTTTTTTAATCTATTAATTCAAATAATACCATAAGCAACATAAATTGAATTAATTTTTTTTCTCACTAAATTAATAAAAAATTTTAATTAAATAAGTTTAAATTTGAAACTTTTTATTTTTCACACGAGTGAATATTACAAATTTAAGAAAGAATTGATCTTCGTTATTTTTTTCTACTTTAAAAAAAAAATAATTCCGTGACCTGAACCTACCAGCTGGACGACTTGAAAATTATTTTGAAAATTATACTTTAATTGTAAAAATTAAAAATTATTCTAGTTTATGTAATTTAAGAATATTACAGATGTATTTCTGTATTTTAGTAATATAATAATAATATGATATAATACGACATGTGATTATCACGTGGGTACAGGGATTGTTGCCAACAATGGAACGGGAGAGGTTTCAGTGGACCAATATCACCGCTACAAAGTATGTACTCATCCTTTCCTTGTCTCAGATTCTGTTATGACTCTGCAATATGTGGTCCATAGTCCATGGATGTAGCTTTGGATAACGTGCACACTACGATATTATGAGCCTGTGAACTGACTCATACACTAACTTACTAAATTAATGTCTAAAATGTACTCTCTGAAAATTATTTATTATAGAGATTATTCCATTTTTTTTAATGAAAAAACTAGTGCCAAGTTTTCTTCACTTCATATCATCACATTGACTGAATAAGCAAAACTACAAAATCTCTGATCATTCGGTTGGTTTGATTCAAATCAAAGTGAATCAGTACAAACTGAATAAATTGAATTTTCATATAGAAAAAATAAACTGATTTTTTGGTTCAATTTTTCAGGTTCGATTTATTTTTATGTTCTTCATTTTTGTATAATAAATCGAGTTAAACAAAAAAATTTTGATTTTTTATAAAGACTGAAACCAAATCAAACGCATTTAAAATCTAACCAAACCACTGGGTTCGAATTTTTAGTTTGACCCAAATTTTGTCCACATGGATGTTTGTCTCTCAAATATTCCCTAATTCTGCACGCCAAAGTTGACTTCTATAGTGTGTGATAAAGATTAAAGACCAATCAAATTACAGTTACCACAGGCAATGACTCTTTTGCCTTGACCTGAACAAAAGTGGTTACGGTAAATAAAATATACCATTATGAGGTTGGCTAGCTCAAATTTTGATTCTAGTGAAGTCAAACGAGAAAGAGAAACTTGCTAAAAATAAGTGGATGGTGACTGAACCAATCATTTATAATTGATTGTCTGTTTTCAAAAAAAAAAAAAAAAAGTTTTATAATTGGTTTTCTGCAATACTGGAAGATAAAAATGCCATAAAAGGAAAATTGTAAAGATATTTGAATCCTAGGATTTATTTCTTTTTTTGGCATTTATTTAGAGGTGATGTAGACTATAGGATTCCAACATCTGACCTCAGGGCAGTCCCTCAGACTGCTGGGCTAGAAGTCCAATGGCCTAAGGGTACTAAATTTTAGGATTTTTTTTTTATTAAATGTAATGGTTTTTTATAAGCTAAGGATGCAAGGCTGCAAAGACAAGGTTTTGTGTAGAAATAATTGGTTTTGATTTTTGATACAGTAACATTCAGGCTAAGTTTATCTGATGGGTCACATTTCTTCTCATGTTACAGGAAGATGTGGATCTCATGGCAAAATTAAACTTTGATGCTTATCGGTTCTCAATTTCATGGTCCAGAATTTTCCCAGGTAATTCACTCCTCTTGTTTCTTTATTCTTGCTTTAAGCTTTTTAAAGCGCATGATGCTTATATATGTGAGACATTTTTTGTCTTGGCCTAATCTTTGACTTGAATTTAGATGGAACTGGAAAAGTGAATTGGAAGGGTGTTGCATACTACAATCGATTAATTGACTACATGCTCAAAAAAGGTTTAGCTCCAAATGAAAATCTCGGTGATTTATATATGTATGTCTCAGTAGCAACATTATATTATATATCTTCTGCTTTGCAGGCATCACTCCGTATGCAAATCTCTATCACTATGATCTTCCCCTTGCACTTGAGAAGAAGTATAAGGGACTGTTGAGTCGCCAAGTAGTGTAAGTATTTTTTATCTTTTTAGAGAATTGAGGGTGATTGCATTGCAGCATTGAGCAACCATCTCTAGCTTGTTTGGTATAAATGACTTCCATAAAGGTTTCTCGAATTCATTTGGAATTTCTTGTTTTTACCTTTGCGATGACTGAAACTATTCATTTTATTGATATATTATGAAATTCAATAAAACTAAATCAAATTCTACAATTTTCAAATGAAATTCAATTGCATTTATATCTTGGACAAGGGATAAGAGTAGGATTTTACTCTTCTACAGGAAAGATTTTGCAGATTATGCAGACTTTTGTTTCAAGACCTTTGGTGATCGAGTAAAGAACTGGATGACATTCAATGAACCTAGAGTAGTGGCTGCACTTGGATATGATAATGGCTATTTTGCTCCTGGGAGATGCTCCAAACCCTTTGGAAATTGTACAGCTGGAAATTCTGCAACTGAGCCTTATATTGTTGCACATAATTTGATTTTATCTCATGCAGCTGCAGTTCAGAGATATCGTGAAAAATATCAAGTCAGCAGCTATTCCTTTTGTTTTCGATATAGATGATATTCATTTGATTTCTTGGAATCTGTTATTTTTATGTTTATTGATAAATAAGTAAATTGCAGGAAAAGCAAAAGGGAAGGATTGGAATTCTCTTAGATTTTGTTTGGTATGAACCTCTCACCAGATCAAAAGCTGATAGCTATGCTGCTCAAAGAGCAAGAGACTTTCATGTGGGATGGTAAGCCTTTTTGTTTTTTCCTTTGCCTTAATGCTTGAAACATGAAAAAACATTCTTTATTTCTTTCTTTAATTTAAATATTTATGAAGTTGATATGCTTCTAATGATAATTATTACCTGATTAGACACCACTAATTAAATATTGTTGCAATAGAATAGAACTTGAAGAGCATGGTTTTAAATATCGACCATAGCTTAGCATATTGACACAGTCATCATGGTGAGTCGTCACGACAGTGATACATTGACTAGGCTGATACTGGAACTTTTCTAAACACTTTCACGATAATGTCAACTGTGACTGTGTAACTTTGGCGATGACTGCATTCTTGCAAGATGACTTGAAGTTGATGTATATTTTTAAATATTTTTCATGAGTTTCATAAAATAGCAGTGAGAGGGAATTCCAGTTGCATTATGTAAATTCATAAAAAAAAATGTCAATTAGTGATAGATCCCAGAATATCAATAACTATGTTTTTACCTAATGCTGCAGGTTTATTCATCCCATTGTTTATGGTGAATATCCAAAAACAATGCAAAATATTGTTGGTAACAGGCTACCCAAGTTCACACAACAAGAGATTAAGATAGTGAAGGGCTCAATAGATTATGTTGGTATCAACCAATATACTACTTACTATATGTATGATCCTCATCAATCAAAACCCAAGGACTTGGGCTACCAGCAAGACTGGAATGTTGGATTTGCTTGTAAGGAACTTTTTTTTTTCTTTTCCTCTTTTTCAATAAATATGATATACGTAATTAGTAATATAATTCCATGTGTGTATATATATACTCCTTTGGTTGCTTAAAGTTGTTTCTTGTGAATTTTGTAGATGCAAAGAATGGAGTGCAGATTGGTCTAAGGGTAACTTATGACCATCACAAGCAATTTTTACAACATAATTTTAATTTTAGACCATCTTATTGCTTGAATATATGCAGGCAAACTCTTATTGGCTTTACAACGTACCATGGGGCTTGTACAAGGCTTTGATTTACATAAAAGAGCGATATGGTAACCCAACGGTCTTCTTATCTGAAAATGGTATGCATCAGATACTCATGTTCCTTCTATTTATTTTTATTTTATTTTTTATTAGTTAGGTTCAACTTGAGCTTTAGAGCAGCAAGTCTACTCTTCAAAGTCATCAATCCAATGAACGATTTAGAAAATTAAGACATAATCATACATTATGGAAGCTTAATGAAATATAATGAAATATATTTCTTGTATAAACATTAAAATTAGAAATACTTTCAATTACACTACATTACAACTTAATAAATATAACTCCAAATTTAATGCGTGCAAATTACCTGTGTTGGAGAAGAACTCAATGTCGCTAAGCGAAAGCTCAAAGACACTATATGGTTATACTTTCACCAGGACTTGTGAGGTTTGTTTGCTATGACTTTCATGCATACAGGCATTGATGGACGGAAGGGGCCATGGGTAGCCCTCGGCCCCGGCCCTGCCCCCATCCCCTTAACCAAAATTTTTTTAAAGAATTATCCTATAAAATATTGAAATTTTTGTATTTTATCCTTTAAAATGGTAAATCTTTTCAATTGTACCTCCCTTTTAACTTTTGAAATTCTTTTTAACCCTCTTTAACTTTAATTTTTGGTTTCGTCACTGCATACAGGCATGGATGATCCTGGCAATGTCACACTTCCAAAGGGATTGCACGATACAACCAGAATAAACTACTACAGGGGTTATCTGACACAATTAAAGAAGGCAGTTGATGATGGAGCTAATGTGATTGGATATTTTGCTTGGTCATTGCTTGATAACTTTGAATGGAGATCAGGCTACACTTCAAGATTTGGCATTGTTTATGTTGATTACACCAACCTAAAGAGGTATCCGAAAATGTCTGCATACTGGTTCAAGCAACTCATCGAGCGAAAGAAGCGTTAGTCTCCATGAATTTCAGTTTTCTAGTGGATAATTATTCTGTAGTGCTAATGTTTTATGCTCTTCCATGCCAATTATAAGGCTACGGATAGCTAATCTATTTAATAAAAGTAATCCACGTTTACGAGAAATAGTCGAAAAATAACTTGCCGATGATGCATACCATGAAACTAAATTTTAAACTCAACTCCAATCTCTAACTCCAAATTCAAGAGCTATACTTTCCAAATTTTCACATTTTAATGTTTCTTTTCCATTCATTCGGACCTCTATGAAAAAATAAATTACAGAATGCTAAACAATCATTGAAGAAAAGTGGCCAATTATTAATAACTAAAAGATGGGAAAATTATTATTACGTCCGGTTGAGGATTAAATGGTTTAAACTGTAAAACTAAACTAAATCTAAATCGCATCAAACCATAAATTTTAAATAGTTTACGGTTTTAAATGGTTTGGTTTTGTTTATAATTTTTTTGAAAGAGAAAATCTCATAGATTAAGGAAAATAATCAAACAAAAAGCCAGGTACGACATCCAAAATATGAAGACAGACATAATTAATTGATGCTCTAGCCAAAGAGTGAGCACTAATATTTGCCTGCTGCCTAATCCACTTGATCCTAATATCAAGCCTGTTCTCAAGAATAGATTTACAATTAGAAATAATTAAACCCAGCTCAGAAATATCCTGAACTAAAGAATTAAGAGCGAAAACAACAGACTGGCAGTCAAAAAAAATAAAGCCAGGGCCTTAAAGATTATCTCGAACAAAAAGCAAACACTGTTGAAGAGCAAGAGCCTCAACAATGCTAGGATTGTCATTGCCTTCACTATAACCCGAAAGAGCTTGCAAAAATTGGCCCTCATAACCTTCGAACACAACATCAAAGCCAATGAAGTCTTATACTTGAAATGTAGCCCCATCAACTAATGCCTACCACCTAGGAACAATTCCATCAAATACTAAAGGAACAACACTAGAAAGTCTTGTATTAACTTGAATGTTGTCATGGATAGAGCTGAGACACATCCACTCATGCATGAGCATACAAGCACTCATATGAATTTGGTTTGCCGAGAGAAGCACTTGGTTCCACAACAATTGCTTACAGGCCCACCATATTTTCCAAGCATAAATGATACACAGATTAGCAGCCTCTTTGCCTCGACCATCATAAACCTACATGAAAAAGTTAGTAAAAGAGATAGAAGGACTAGGCACCACAAAATCCCTTTTCCTCCAAATCTCCATAGACCTCGTACAATGAATTAAAACATGATCAACCTCTTCTACCAAACCACATGATACACAACCCCCTTGAATCTCAACCCCTCTAGTCCTTAAGGACTTTTGAGTTGGAAGAACCCCACGGGAAACCCTCCAAAGAAAATCTTTAACCTTAGGAGGGATATCCAAATGCCAGATTCTACTCCAAATATCCCTTTGGAACCTACCAACCTCCTTACCCAACACCTTCCTAGTAATAAAATACCCTGATTTGACCGTATACAAACCCCTTTTATCGAAATTCCAAATCAAAGTGTCTCTACACGAATGAGTGCTCAAAGGAATTTCAAAATTGCACGCACATCCTGGGCACTAAAGAAGTTCAACAATTTATTTATGTCCCACCTTCTAGCCCCCTCCAAAAAAAGGTCACACACCCTCAAAGTACTACCAACAAACATATCACCATCCTCCACCATGAAAGATTCTTCCTTTGGGATCCATTGATCACTACAAATAATAATGTCTTCACCATTACCAACATGCCAACGAACACCCTTTCTCAACATGTCAATAGAGGCAAACATACTTTTCCATACAAAATTAGGATTATTAACTAGAGATGCTTTAAGAAAATCCCCCGAGGGAAGTATTTAACTTTAAAAACTCTATAAAAAAGTGTGTTTGTCTCAGTCAACAATCTCCAGCCTTGTTTACCAAGCATAGCAATGTTGAAGCAATGCAAGTCCCCAAATCCCATACCACCCTCTCCCTTATGATAACTCATCCTATCCCACGATATCCAATTAATACCCTGACCATTATCTTTCCTACAATTCCACCAAAATCTATTCATCATAACCTGTAACTCATTACAAATAGACTGGGGGATTAAGAACACACTCATACAGTAAGAAAGGATTGCTTGCACAATGGACTTAAGTAATACTTCTTTGCCTGCCCTAGAAAGGAATTTATTACCCCACTTGCTAAGTCTGTTCCATAATCGATCTTTAATGAACCCAAAAATTTGACGCTTATTGCGACCCACCAAGGAGGATAAGCCTAAAAATGTGCCTCCATTCAAAGGATTAGAAACACCTAACACTGTGGAAATATTCTCCTTAAAAACCCCACTCACATTAAGACTAAAAATAATGCCCGATTTTTTAAAATTCACCGCCTAGCCATACGCCTTCTCATATTCCCACAAAATACTCTTAACCCTTGTAGCCTCCCTGATAGAAGCTCCAAAGAAAAATAGAAAGTCATCTGCAAAAAGGAGATGAGAAATTCTAGGACAACTAATACCCGCACAACACCCGACAATAATACTACGACACTCAGCCTCTCGAAAAAGAATAAAAAGACCTTTCACACAAATTAAGAAAAGATACGGAGAGATAGGATCCCCTTGCCTTAAACAAGTGCTCGAGACAATAGGATTCCCTAACACACCATTAATATTCACTCTATACTTGACATCAGAAAAACACAAA
Organism: Jatropha podagrica; assembly: GCA_947857235.1. Lineage (NCBI taxonomy): Eukaryota > Viridiplantae > Streptophyta > Magnoliopsida > Malpighiales > Euphorbiaceae > Jatropha > Jatropha podagrica. The sequence continues at coordinate 39,769 of CANUEP010123989.1, read as the reverse complement.
GACATCCACTGAATCTAATTACTTGCAAAACCCAACCGAGTAAGCATGTCTCTTAAATACTCCCAATTAACCCGATCATAAGCTTTACTGATATCGATATTCAAACCACAAGAACCGAACCTCCCCCTAGTATTACGTTTTATACTATGAACTGTCTCAAAAGCCACAAGTATATTATCCCTGATAAGCGTACCTGGGACAAAAGCAGACTAATTATTAGAAATAATATGGGGTAAAATATTTTTTAGTCTATTAGCTAAGACTTTAGACATAATTTTGTACAACACATTACAAAGAGCTATAGGTCTGAAATCCTTCACAAATTTCAAGTTTGCAATCTTAGGAATTGAAACAATAATGGTATCAGTCAAAGTGTTCAGAAACATACCTTGTTGTAGCCACAACTTGCAGCTGTTCACCACATCATTACCTAAGATATGCTAGAATTTTTGGAAAAAAGCGGGATTGAGCCCATCCGGACCCGAAGCTTTATTGGGATGCATCAGAAATATGGCACTACGAAACTCCTCCAGTGTAAACGGAGCTAGTAAAAAATCATTATCTTCATTAGAAATCTTCTTTCGAACAAGACTAAAATTCTGGCTCTATCAGTCTCAGCTTCCATAGAAAATAATTTTTTTAAATAATCGACAACCACCTCTTGGATACTAGACTGCTCCTGCACCACTAAACCACCATCTTTTTTCAAGTGATCAATCATATTAAAACGTTTCCTGCGCTTAATCTGAGAATGAAAGAACTTTGAATTCTTAGCTTGTTGCTTCCTTATGGTATTTTCTACTGATAAAATCCGACACCACTCCTTCCGTAAGCGATCTAACTCCAACCCCCCCAGCGAACGATCAGATTCTAACTGATGCCATAAAGCCTTCTTATCCTGCCAAAAAACCCTGTTCCGATTAGTCCCTCACTGCCTCAGAACGTCAACAAGCCTATTCCGACCAGAGATAAAATCAGAAGAGGACTTTTGCAGCCAAGAGTTCTTGACCATCGATTCTAGCTCGAAATCCATTAGCCAAGAATTGTCAAATTTAAAAGTCCAATTTGAAAAGCTATGGAATGACAGATTAGTATCAATCAGCAAAGGAGAGTGATCTGAGACAGGGGCCATAAGAGTTTTACAAAAAGCGTCATTAAACGCATTTGTCCAGCTTGAAGAGGCCATGGCTCTATCCAACTTCTCCAAGATATGAGACCCGTCATTGCTTCGCCCTTCCCACGTGAACGAAAACCCCACTAACACTAAATCACTGATACCCGCGTCATGAACAGCTTCTTGAAAACCATTAATAAGATAAGTCGACCGCGAAACACCCCCTTCTTTCTCAAAATCCGCAGTAATGTCATTGTTGTCACCCACACAAAGCCAAGGGTCCCTACTGCGAGCCGCAAGAGCTCTGAGAAGATTCCACGAGGCACGACGTCGATGATTCTTCGGGAACCCATAGAAGCCAGTCAAGTGCCAGCTACGACCCTGCAACTGAATAGAGCAATCAACAAAATTCTGAGAATAGACAGTAATACTCAAGTTAGAGCAATTCTGCCAAAAAAGAGACAGCCCTCCACCCAAATCCACCCTGTCCACTGAAAAAAAATTGTTAAAACCAAACACTTCCTTCAGAGCATCCATACGAGAACCATGCATCTTAGTCTCCATTAGGAAAATTATATTTGGCTTAAAACTCAAGGATAAATCCTTGAGAACCTGAACTGTCCGAGGATTGCCAATTCCCCGACAGTTCCAACTTAGTATTTTCATTGCAATTGGATGTCCCGACCATCGGGAACAGTCGTTGAAGTACATATTGTGTTGGGAACAATATTTTGGCAAACTAACGAATCCCTAGCACTGGAAACATTAGAAGCCGTCGAAAGGAAAGGAGCATCATTCTCACGTGGCCTTTTTTTTGCCTCAACACAATGGGCCAAACCCACCTCTTCTCCTAGGCAACCACTATTACTGAGGCCCATATCTCTATAATCAGTGTCCATAAGGCCCAAATCAGCTCTCCCACCAACCTTATTTAAATTTGAACCAAAAACGGAAGCCCTGAATATTTGGGATTTAAGAAGATTATTGTTAGGCTGAGCAGATCCCTTTAATAGCACCATATTTGTAGCCAAGTCAAACTTTCCATCCTTATGCAACCATTGGCTCGACGTCTAAGAGCTCCGGTGATCAGAAACACGGATCTGGTCATCCCACTCCAATATTAACTCCTCCTTTCGCCTATGCAACCTAATCTCACAAAAAGAGTTTGTGTGGCCTAGTTTTCCACACAAATAGCAAAAAGTCGGAAGCCGCTTGTAATGAAATCGAACAAAGACCACATTTCCCCCAGCATCAACAAGCTTCTTACTCCGCCGCAAAGGCTGTCTTATGTCTAAACGGGCACGAATACGCATAAAGCTATTGGGCATCATGGTCGAACCCCTAGTATCATACTCAATAAAACTCCCCACAAAATTGCCCAAAGCCAAAGCCACACTTTCGCAGATGAAACCTGGCAGCAAGTCATGAAGTTGGACCCAGAACTCGGTGAAAATAAGCAGGATTTGCATCGGGTCCTCACTATTGTTTATAGAACTCCATACCAACAAATGTCTATTAAAGGTCCAAGGAGCCCTGTTCCTAGCCCCGTCAAAATCAACCTCGTTGTACAATCTGAGTAGGAAACGCTTGGCCCCAAGATCATTTATTGTAATCCCACCTAAAGGGTGCCACAGTTCAGTCAAGGTGGTTTTTATAGACATGAAATTTATGGAGTTATAGGTTAAGAACATCCTAACAAGACAAAACTCATAAGTTTGTGGGGTTCTAGCCGGAATGATGTTGACAGGAAGGCCTTCATCCTCCACCTCTGTGATGGACAGGTGCTCAAAGTCTTGTTCCATGAGGAAAAATCATAATAGAAACATAGGAAAGAATGCTACTGAGAGCATACGAAAACCAGCCTATACCTTAATGTTTAGTTTAAAATTTAATAAACTGCTTCAAAACAATTTGATTTGGTTTTCATTTTATTAAAACTATTTAAAATCGAATCAAACCGCATTAACATTCTATGATATCATTGTGTTATTAATTTAATTGTTATATATTTTGTCTAATTTGAGACTTTTAAAATACACCTTGTGAACATATCAATTTCTTATTGATGTTATTTCTTACTGGTAGGTTACTCTTATTAAATTACATATAATCTTATTATTTTTGTAAATTTAAATTACAAAATTTGATATTTTATTTTATATGTTATGCTTTATGTTATCAAAATACTTACCACTTTTTTGCTCGCATCAAACCATTTTCTGATTTCATTGATTACATGGTTTAATTTGGATTGAAAAATTTATAAATCGTAATTTATGATTTGATTCGAAAATCTTTTAAAACCGCACCCAACTAAACAAAACCACGTTCACCCATATCTCTAAGGATGAGGTGGGCATAGGAATAATTACCAAGGATGTATTAGATATAAAATTTGAATTTGTATCCTTTGACCGTCATTTGAGTTAAACCCACTGAAAAAAATACTTCCGGCATTTCATATATATATAAAATTTAACTTTTACATAGATTAAAAAAAACTAATTAATATAATTAAACTATATTTTTATTTAATTTATTTTCTAGAATATGCCTTTTTAATATTAAACAGTGAATATCAATCGAGAAAATCGGAAATATAGATGTACATTAAATAATAATATATTAAGAAATTAAATAATAAATTATCCTTTTAGAAAAGAAAATAAGATTAAATTTGTAATTTTTCCCTAAAAGATAGAAAAATTACACACGAGAAAAGAAATTCAAGATTGTATTCTGCTTATTATCTGCAGTCTTGCAATCACCTTTCTTTGGTTTTTCAAATTTGCTTCTAACTTTCCTACTGGAAATCTTTCTAGACTTAGAATTCACACTTTCTTGAGATTCTTTAGTAACATACATTTCTACATCAACCACCCCTGATGCTTGTTCATCACTGCCCTCTTTCGTATGCAAGTCCATTTCGATTTGTTTTCTTTTCTTGGAAGGACTATTGCCAGAATCATTTGATGGATCCCCGTCAGGAGTTGAACATAATAAATTTGACTCGTCATTCTCCAAAACAACTGAATGTTCTTCAGTAGTACTTTTTATCGCAAATGGGTTGTTAGGAATTTTTAGTGGAGCTTCATCAGGAAGCATAACTTTTTCTGTACTTGAAAGAATTTCTCGTGGCATAATTAGTTTCTGTAGTGTTATAGCTTCATTGATATACTTCCTTTCGGTTACAACTGGATCCTCATTCATTACCATACCTGCAATCATGAAGTCATGAATGTAAAACATGCCAATCTCATCTCAGATATGAACCATTTTGTAGTAGATATAATGGATAAGCAACTTGCCTGTAGTATCTTTTTCTCTGTCCTTATGTAAAAAAATGCTTATAAAGCAGCCTTTTCGCCTGGAAACCACAGTGGATTCATCTTTTTGGAGCATACAATGATTTTGGATGACAATGGGATCTGGCTGACATTCGGAACTTGGAAAATAATCGAAGGCCTCCATGTTTGATGGATTCAAGTTTCCTTCAGCGATCGCAGTTGCTACTGAAGGAGGAAGCTCTCTGATATTATTGACAATGAGTCAAGGCAAGAACAATACACACCAGATACACACTGCCTGAAATGCAGTTTTACAGCACAATGATCAAATACCATAAAATGCCCAAAATGCAGATTCTAAGGCCTAAAACTAGGAGTTACTTTAATAATACCTTTGTAGTAGATGTTACAAACTTTTTGAAACAGAATTTAACTAAATAGAAATAGGATACGGTCCAAGGAAATCTAGCTGTCCATCCAAAGAATCCAGAAGATTTTGTGGAAGTGGCTTCATGTGTCTGAGTTTCTTCGTTTCGGCATCATATCTGTATAAACAAATAAATCAGAAACGTAAGGTCAGGAATATTAACTTAGTCAATTTTGCAGTTTGACTTACATTCTAGCATGCTGGAAAACTGCAAGCGTTTCTTTGAAAGATTTGGAGTAATCTTCAGGCATTTGACTGCCTTTCTCCAACTTCAGAACTGATAAAACCTGCAGACATTTGATCTTCATACATAATTCTTCATAGTTGATTTATAAATGTTTCCAATAGAATAATCAATTGGCCACTTATTTTTTCTAATAAACTAGCACATGTCGATGTTATGTTCAGCATTTGCATTTAGTCTCATGCCACTTGGGTAGAGATACTAAAATAAACATGCCACTGCTTGGTAGAGAACAAGTATGCTAAACTTGATGAGCAAATAGACAAGAATTTAACCAAACAAATTAAAGACTGTGTTTGTATTGTTTTGTTATATTATATAGACATTGAAGAGAAGATCAATTTTGTTATATTATATAGACATTGAAGAGAAGATCAAACTATTTGAGCATACATATGTATTAAAAAGCCATTACTCAGTTATATATCCCAGAAAGCTTGAAGGATATTCACATATTTTCTCTTTATGAAATATGATTAATTATATAGACATCCCAGTAGCCAGAGGAGTATACTTACCCGATCCAAGTTTCGATACTTAGAAACGTAGGAATGAGCCTTAACAATCCCAATCCCAGGAACAGATGGAAGGAAATCACAACCAGCTAAGACACACATACCTGTAAATATGACAAAACATGAGCCAATTTATAATCCAAAACTTACTCGTACAACAGTGTTATCGTCTTCCCATTTTCTTCCTTGCTTTGGTTCTTTTATTCTTACTTCAATTGCTTCTTTGTTTTAAATGCACTATCTGTTTCTGTTTCAACATATAAATTTCTATTAAAATAATTGTTTTGAAAAATTTTTACAGAACCCTCACCTATAAATAATTCCTTGTTAAAATATTTGAATGAAGGTTTGTAAGCCCCAGCATCAAAAACCTTGTCTAAAACCATCTCTTCACCATTACCATATCGATCCATCTTGAAAATGATCTGTTAGCAATCAGAAAAATCAAGACAAGACAATACGAACGGTTACAATAATGAATTAAAATAACCAAGTGATCAGGAGAGCAATAAACCTCCATCTCCAACAAATCAAAGTTTCGTGGAAGTTCTTACGGCCTGGCAACCATATGCCAATAGATCACTATCCTCTGTGATAACTGCTGCTATGCCACCCTTTTCTGCTTCAAGACTTGATAAATATGCTAACTGTGCATCAGCCTCATACGGAGCTACCACAAATTCCACATTTTCTGATCTCAAGATCTGAAAGGCGACAATAACACATAACTAAACATATCATAGGATATAATTATCTGATTTCAAAATGTGAAAAGCAAGCATAGAGCAGAACTTAGCATATCATGTCATGAAATGTAATATACAACAGATGGATGTTACAACAATTATGTACCTGAATTAGTTTGCGTGCCATGAGTGGGGTGATACTCACTGCTCTCTGAAAGTTACAACAAAAGAGTAAACGTGAATTGATGATTTTTAAGATTGTTGGGAAAGTAGCCAAACGTTCATCCAGATCATGTGAATCTAATAAAATTTAAACAGAATAGATAAAGATTGAACGAGAACTTTGTGATGGCTAAACCTTGCTTTTATAATTTCCAGAATAAAATCAAACAGGAAATAAAATTCACAATAAAATTTAGACGACATGAACTATGAAGAAATGTAGAAATTCTGGACTCCGTAAACCTAGGGCAAATTACCAAAACCTTTGAAGAAACCATTTAGTACAAAAACTTGATTCAATACAAAACCCAAAATAAAAATTCCATCAATTTGCTTGGAAAGCTGAAATGAAATGGTTTTAAATAAAATTCATAGACAAGCTAAGAATTAGTACTAAACATTAAAAAAAGATAAAAAGATAAAATACCCACTCCTATACCTGAAAGAAATCACTAGCAGCTTTAACATTCCCTTCCTTAAGCTTCTCCATAGCCAACTTATGATTAGCTTCTCTCCTCCTAACAAAAACCAAAGACAAATCTACAAACGATAATCAAATACCGAAGTACCCATTTCTAAAAATCCCAAATGGGTAATCTATAAAAACAAACATAGTACACCACCTGTGTCTTTCGTTTTCAGTTGCAGCTTTGCAAGGAACGCTAGCACCATCAAAAACGACAACTGGGGTTATCTTGTAGTGTCTAAGAAGATTGATTCTGTGCATAAAATACTCCAAATATCGCAGCTTTTTATCGCCTTTTAGATCCAGACATATCTCCATACTACATGAATAAGCTGTAACAAGTTTAACCAACACAAAAATTATCAAATTAAAAAAACATCATTTACTTTTCATTTTTCACCAAAAAAAAAAGTTAATTAATTATACTCGAAGATTAAGGAAGTTACCTCCTTTATGAAGCCATGAATACGCATCAATACCCACCTGAAAATTTTTAAAAATTGAGTAACAAAAAAAGAAAAAAAATTATAGAACAGGTTAGATTTTTTACTCTTTTGCCAGAGTATTTCTTGATGTGAACTGGTTCAATGTAGGGTTTCATGAATCTGAGAAGATCTTTGATACCCATTTGCTTCTTTTGGCTGTTGGCTGCTGCTGTTGCTGCTCTATTTCGTTTCTTTGTCAGATAATTAGAATTTTGATTTTTACCTAATTTATTAAGGCAGAGAAAATGGCGGGAAGATTAGCAAATGTCAAATTTGGAGCCAAAGCGTAAAATAGTGCTGTTTAAAGTTACAGAACTGTCATATTATGATTTGCACGGACCAATAACAGAGATGACCCACCACCAAATAGATTACGTCAAATTTGGACGATAAGGTAGGTCTGGCCTTTTAAAGTGAATGGGCCAGCCTAAAGTCATAGAACATCTTTGGCCCATTACAATCAGCCCACGTTTACATGGGTGGAGTATTTTTTTTTTTTTTTAATGTATTAAGCCGTTAAGGGAGATTAATGTCTATCATTTTCAGTTTCAAGTCACCTTATGAAACGGCAATGGCAGCGCAGTTGGCGTTGAAATCTGTTCTTCTTTTCAAACTTGCTGGCAGAAACACAAGTTATGGCGGCACTGTGTCAAATTCCTGCTATAGTTTCTACAACAAAGCAATTGTGGCAACGACGACAAGAAAGCCAGAATTTCAACAGGGACAATTGCGGTGCTTTGCTACTAGCAATGAACAAGGAAAGAGATATTTGGAATTATCAGATGAGGAACTAATGAGACAGTGCGAGATGGACACTTTCAAGGCCTCAGGCCCTGGCGGTCAGCACCGGAACAAGCGCGAGTCTGCCGTCCGTATTAAGCACCTCCCTACCGGTGTTATTTCTCAGGTCAGGATTCTTTTTTTTTTTTTTTTTTTTTTTTTTTTTTTTTTTTGGGTTTGTGGATTGCACAATTCATTATCCTGAATTCATCTTACATGTTTGTTCATTTGTTTAAATGACATAATATAGGCAGTTGAGGACCGTTCACAGCACAAGAATCGTGCTTCAGCCTTAAGGCGCCTGCGCACTCTTTTAGCTCTCAAAGGTATTTCTGGCTTCTCCCCGCCCTCCCTTCCTTTTTTGACTATATAACAACATAAACGAAGTACTAATTGTGAGCTAGTCAGGAACAATGTGGATCTCAATTCGTATTTGCCTCCTCCTGAGCTTCTTCAAATTCTTCCTCTTAAGTCAACTATTAGAGGTCCAGGATGCGGTTCACAAATTGGACCTAATAATCCTAAATTTGTTTTGGTATTGCTTCTTTTCTTCCTTTTTGGTTTTCACTCTCGCCCCCCCTCCCCAAAAAAAAATATGGTAGTACTTTTTTTTTTTGTTTTTTTATCGACTGAGCATAAGGAAGATTATAGAACTCTTTAATGCAGGGGATGCAAGCTCTTCTGGATCTAATCTTTGCTGTTGAGGGTTCTGTATCAGCAGCAGCAAAATTGCTTGGGTACATGATCTTCAACTTTCTATCCTGCCAGTAGCTAGGCTCTTTGGGCTTAGGTAAATGTATTAACTAGGTGTTCCTGGATATCATAAAACATTATTGACAAGAACTTTTCTTTGTTGACATTAAATTCAGAGTTAGATCTTTTTTTGCTCTTATACAAACTCTCCTTTGTAGGTAAATAAGAATGAAGTATCAAATTTTCCTTTCAAATTTTGCTTGATTAGGAAAGAAATCTCTCTTCCTATTTAGGCTTAAAACTCATTTGTTGACTAAGCACAATTGATGAATTGGTTTTATTAATCTCACTCCTGCAGGTTAAGCACAGGGGCACTATCAAGGTTGATACTATCAGATGACTCTCTTCGCATGGCAGTGAATGATTTGAGGACTTCCAAGGTACAAATACTGATGATTTATGGTATGAGCTATTGTAATGGTTTACATGTTGTGCTATTACTATTTAGTTGTGGTAGAAGACACAATCATCTTCATTTAGGAATGCTTACATAGTTTGGTAGTGCCCAGGAACAGTGAATTGCTTCAAAAACTCAAGTTGCAAAAATCTAATTAAACTTGGCTCTTTGATGATGTCTAAAACATCTATAATCCATTGTGAATGACATTCTAGGGAAATCTCTTAAAGGAATTCCATTTTGAAGTAATCAAAATTCTAGTCTTCTTCAATATGATATAATGTTTGTACTTGTGCACCTTTTCTTAGTCAAATGCAGGCTCTTTTTGCTTTGTATTCCATAATTGCTCTAGTCAAGTCTAGTTATCATCCCATTAAGAGAAGTTTCTTTATCTTTCTACTGTCTAGTACCAAATGCATATTTTAAACAACTGAAAGTTGCATATCGTGACCATGCAAATAACACATCACATGAGCGTTTTCCAAGGTAGTAAATGACAAGTTGATTGGCTTGGGTTTGAAGTGTAAATCTTACTTGTCAAAACAAAAGGCAAAAGTTTTTTGAGTTGAGAACATATGATATTTTTTTGTGAAGACAGGATACACTCAGACTAGAAAAATTCCTGCTTAAAACCTTTTCCCTTCTGCCTTGTGTTATGCAGATGATTTTGCTTTTATTAGCCTGGATCACTTGAGGGTAGCAATGAAAATGTGATTAATCATGACATTTAGAAGTAGCAAATGTATTGTAGCAATGAGAAAAAAGTGCTATGGACTTAAAGAAGAGCATTTTCTTTAATTATCTTTCAATTGATCTATCAACCATATGCAGCTGAAGGATAATCAAAAAAAGCAGTTGAAAGAAAGTAAGGTTCATTTTATGAGAAATGATTTATTTTTTGTTCAGTGTGCAATAATGAAAACAATTGGAAAAATAATTTCTACTGGTCAAATTACATTTGAAAATATCAAGTACTTTTCAGAATATTTTACATATAGCTTAAAAATTCAAGTTTCAATTTTTCTGTTTTTGGCAATCAAGTCGGGATTCAATTAGTTCCATTTGTTAGTTTATATTTTGGTCGTTCAATATTCATTTCTTTGAAAATTCGTGTTTCAAATTTTTTTTTTTTTTGGCAATAAAGTCAGGATTCAATTAATTATTTTTATTAGTTTATATTTGGTCACTTATTTCCCTGCACCAGACACAGAGAGAGAGAGAGAGAGAGAATAAACTGGCTACGCACCTGTGCAGTGTAAAAGTTGGCTATCATATTTTGTTTATATTCCTTCTTTTTGGCAAAATCAACATTCTTAATTCATGTTAAAAATCTTTAAAAAAGGATTATGACATTGAGTTCTGATGCACTTTATACTCTCTAAGAATGAACATTATTTAAATGGCATTTATGTTCCTACATTGTTTATCCAACGAGAAAGAGTTGTTGTGCTTGGACCAAGATTTCCCATAAAATATTTTCCATGATTTGGTTTCTGAAAATCTTCTACTGCACCTCTTTCTTTCCTTTGTTTCATGTTATTGTGCTTGTCTTCAAGTTTCTTTGTCCTTCATGAGTCTTTTTCCTTCCCCATTTCATGGTAGTATCAGAGGAGAATGAAAAAAGCTGAAAGATGTTTAGTTTGTAGGATGAAATTTATGTTTTACATTTCATCATCTGTCTATTACACCATTATGCATTTGCTTGACGGCAATCCAATATCTATATGTCAAAAAGAATTTTGATTCCCTCATGCTGTAAAGCAGTTATTTAATGTGCATTCTAAACAGAAAAGGATCACTATCATGAGCTTTTTGCAGGGTTTGAAGCCTTTGAGGTAGGATGATGGAATTTCAGGTATTGCACCTTCTCTTTTTTCCTTCTATATTTGATACGATGATCCAAATATTTCATAATGACTGCATGGAAACTGGCATTTCTCTTCTATTTGCGTATTGAGTATTGCATGTCATTAACTAAGACTATGACAGAATTAGCTTGAGTTATGTTATAGTTTAAACAGTGATTGATGGGAAAATCTTTAAAACATTAGAGCTAATATTTACATGTTGTCGTAATACTTCCATTTAGTGGTCAGGCTTCCAAATTTATTCTGATGTTTGTTTAATGCTTTATCTTTAGGATATGGTAACCTGCTCTGAATTGACTAGTGGTGTTCCATCAAAGTGCATGGCCTTGGAATTTTAAATTTGTGGCCATATGCTGATTTGAAGTTATTATAACATCCTTTTGATGTGAAGGTAAAAAGTGGCTTAGTGATACGGGGAGAATTTATGGCAATTAATTCTCAATAACTAGGCTAGAATAGGGTGATTGTAGTTGGAACAAAACATCATTGTTTCTAAATAAAATCTTAGAATAAAAATTCTGAACTAGTAGAGAAAAATACAATACATAAACTAACTAGTTAAGACAAATCTTATTCTATACTGAAAAGTAATTCTAATTAGTTAATATTCTATTAAATAGAAATCTTAAATAAAGAAGGAAACTTATAATATTCCTAATTAATTAATATACTATATCAGAATCCTAAATAAAAAAGAAAAACAAAAAAAATTTTATAATTTTTGGATGCTCCTGCACTGCTTAGATTGGATATGCACCATTCTTTTGCTTTGTGGAATGTCTTTCCAATAGTTACATGAAATACTGATGTTTATCCTACTGCTCTATATTCTTTTAGTAATCATGTGATCTTGAGGTTCTTTTGATGCTTCTTTGGATATCTCAGATGTCCTTATGAAAACATGTCCATATACAAACTCTTTGTGCATGCATACGGTAAGCAGCTGATATAATGAATGTAGCATAAGTGCATGCTACCATTACCTGAGCTTGTAAGCCAGACTTGAGTTTTACCATTCAAGGTAATAGCAATCATCTTATCTTTTACCCACCAAACTGGTAAAAGTACTTTTTTATTTTTTACACTTTATTTTTGGAAAAACTTTCCCAGAATCTTTTTCTGAATGGCAAGGAACATAGCAAAGAGACAAAAGATGAGAGATCTATCAATTCTATAACTGACCTCCAATTCTTGCCATCAGGAAAACCCACCAGCCTTCTTCTAGATGCTGGTTCACCTTTGCTAATCCATTCCTTATCTTTAAGAATACAATAAATGGAATTGAAAGTTCAAATGGCCAATGTAGAATTTTAACTTCTCACAATAAGTTAGTTAATTTTAGTTCAATTAAATACTGGACATGTCTATAGAGACTACAACCTTAAATGGAGAGCACTGAAGTATGAAATTGTTCAAGTAGTCTTATTGGACCCTACTAAAACATTAATTACTTATTAATAATTCTGCTACTAAAAGAAACATAATAATTGCTTCGCCTAGATGGATTAAAAACCCTATTTGGATTAGGGTTAAGTTTATCGGGATGAATATAAATTATATCAAAGTTTCACTTTGATTAAATATCCTGATGTCATTTTCAAACTTCCAGTCATTTTTAATGCCAAGGGGAGTCTTCCTGATATCAAATAGACTCTTTAGAAGCCTTTTTTTGACATCCAATTTGACACAAAACCAGAGGGGGAGATTGAAAGCTTAAAAAACAATGTAGATTAAATGCTTATTAATTTAGTAGATACTATTTAAGTACATTTTGAAGTTTAGCGTGACGAGGTGTGAGATTATTACAAAAAGAGAAGTTAAAGGTATCACAAGGTCGATTTTAAAGTTCATGGTGTCACATGATTTTTTTTGTTAAACTTTAGGGGGTTAAATTATATACTCAGCCTTTGATTACATTATGTTATATTACATTAACATAGCCAAGGGATGTGTGTATATCATTCTGAATTGTTTCTTATTGCCAGGTTATTTTTTATTTATTTTCAGAGCGCTACATATTGATTAGAGTCGTTGTTGTGAACCAGGGAGACATGTTTTGCAGCTAATTTATTCGGATTTGAACTGCAACCTCTGAAACATCTGAAGGTGAGGACAGTTTGCTGAAGAGCAGCCTTGAAAAATGTGAGTTAATGATCTATTTAGCAATATATTAACATGTATAGTCTGTATATGCCTTAAAGTTTATTATTTGGTACAATCTAAAATGAAAAACAAAGAATAGGACTTAGAAAAGACAAATCTGGTTGGCCTGTAAAGAGCACTTTACTATGATAAAAAGCATGATTGGGCACTAAAAGATTCTGAAAGTAAATGTTAAGAGTCCAATATTTAATTTAGATATAACTAATTTACATACTAGTTAATCCCCTCCTCAGGCAAGTTCCTCCTCCTCAGCCACTGGCTACTTTCTTCTTTTTCGTTTTTTAATCTATTCCAAATTTCCAGGATTCCATGAAAACCGAGAAGATGATGATAACAACTTACCTAAACTAGTTAGAGTCAACTATATGAATCCTTTTTTATGTGCTCGAAAACATTATTTTGCATACTCATTTATATATATACATATTCTCTCATGTGCAGCTGAGATCCCTGTTTGATGTTTTCTTTGTGCAACATTATCCATATTTCTACAAGTTTGTGCTTAAAACTATTTCAACTAACACAGTATTATTCTGCTACCAAAAAAAAAAAAAAAAAAAAAAGAAGAAGAAAGGAAGAGGGAATTACAAGTATTATTCTGCAAAAAGACTAGTTCTTATCATAGGAAGATAGCATTTCAAGGGGCAGGTCTCAAGTACAAGGGTATGTAGTTCATTTGATCTGGTTTTGAGTCCCAAACTGAAAATGCACTTGAAGACTTCATCCATTTCTTCGTCATTTCAGGGAAATGGCGATTGATTACATCTTTCAATGTCTCTGTCTTGTTGACCCACTCTAACCCTTCATTTGTGTAGGTTTGACAGTTGAAATTGGTTGTGAAGAAACGATCAGCCTCTAGCCTCCTGGAAATGTAATCAAATTTAAAAAATTCATTGCATTACATTCAATTTTATGGTATCAAATTACATTATGTAATGGAGGGTAACATTTGCAAAGGAATGACATTTATCCCTTGTTCGCTATAAATGATTTTTAAAATATAAAATTCATTGATAAGTGATAGAATTTGGTTTAATTATATTGAAGTTTATAAAATTCAACTTAGAGAATTTTCATTCATACAATATATAATACCAAATAGAGCATTAATATTATTTGAAAGCTTTCAAAAAGCATTCTACCAAAATATGCAAAACAGTGAAATTATTCAAAATGACATAATGGGATGCGATGAAATTTACCTTGATGCGATAAGTAAGAAGATGAAGAAAGCAGTCTCACTAATAGCGAAGCCTTTGATTTTCTTTTCAGCATGTAGGCCAACTAGCAAATCAAGCTTTTCAACCTCATTCCCATACACTTGATGAAGAGCTTCTATAACCTCTTTCTCATCTGTCAAATCTTCCCACTTGCTTATAGGAATCATCAATAAGTTCCTTCTGAATTCATTGTACCTAGCAACTCCTCTCTCTCTATCTCTATAGACTAATCAAACCAAAAACCATTATTATGTCTCAAATCATGAGAAAAGAACAATATGAAGTTAGGCCTTCATTTTATCATGGCTTAATACATAAATTTACTCCTGAATTTTACAACTTTAATTTTGTGACACTCTGAATTTTACAATGACTTATTGTGCATTTGAATTTATAAATTTTGATAATATTAAATACATTTTGACACTAATATAAATAATTAATAGAGTTTTGGCTTTTATATGTAAAATATCGATTTGATATGTTTAGTAGATGTAATTTTATATATTGAAGTGTTTTTAATTGGTTAAAATAAAAGTTGATGATAACACAAGGTTAAAGTAATAAAATTCAAGGAAGAATTTACGTGCTCACGATTCCATCATACTGAGTAAAAATCAAGTGTAAGGAACTTACTTTCCAAAGCAGCCATATCAACAAGATCTGGTCTATCTTCTCCATTAATATCATGAGCAACAAGGTTTCTCATCCATGATGGATAGTTCCATAATGTAAGAGCTCCACTTGCTTGATAACCCATTGACACCAACATTTGCTCCATTCCAATTTTTGACAATCTCTTTTCTCCTTCCTTTCCTGACATTTCTCTCATAGGCACCCTATATATAGCATATATCACATAAATTGTATTTACTCATAATCCAAAATGCTTTCTTGTTTAATGCAATTTACACAAAACCAATGAATCAATATAGCACTTAAGGAAACAAGAAACTGAAAGGATTGGCCCTATTTCATGCTAAAAAAGTTTTTGAATCTTTTAACCATACATACTTGTTTGTCTTGTAAAAAGTAAAATTAACGGGTAACTATTCAGTCGGTTCAATTTATTTAATGTAAAATCAAACTAAATGTTTATTACCTATGAAAACAAGGATTGGTTATGGTCCAGTTCTAGGCAGTCTTGAACCATAATTGGACTCTGATTTAAATCAAACCATGGTTCAAATTCTAAAATCTCTTTCCCATTCACTGAAAAAAGAAAAAAGAAGGGTAAAAATGCAAAGCAGGAGCGGGGAAAGGCAAGTACTCTTCAAGAACTGGAGGGCATTCAAATTCTGAAGATGTGGATTTAATGTCCCTTAATATGAGATTTTCAGGCAAAAGTGAGTGCATTCTATACACACTTGCAAACTCTTCAGTCAGTGAATAGGGAACTCCATGATCTCTTGGCCTTCTAAGACCCACCAATCCACTAAACAAAGGTCCTGCAAAATGTCCAAATGTGTCCTTAATTCTCTTCCCTAAAAATCCATACCTGCCCAAATACCAACCACACCACATCAAATTCCCAGCTATGAAACGAAACCATAATACATTAATATTATATCTGTGTATATTTCAATTTCATTGTGGTTATCAAATATGTTCTAAATTTTTATTTATTTGTGATAAGATTCTTACCAATTGATCCTCATTCCAGCAAGGAGAGTGTCAGTTTTTAGGAGCTCCACAGTCCAATCAATGGTGTGAATTTTAGCAATAACAGCTGAAGTCACCAATCTTGCGTATCGATAGAGTTCTTCGTCCTCGAATTCAGGGTATTTTTCCTAATAACAGAACGAAATTCACAAAAGTATCTCCTAAGAACGTCATTAATATCACTATATATACATAAAAAATAGGAAAAAAAAATTGAGAAGTAAAGAGAAATAAAAAAGAAACATTTACTTACTTTAAGCATATCACATACAGCATTATGTTCTTTGACAAATAAGGCTTGTAGTAGGGAAAACCCAGCCCAGCAATTCCTAACATCACCAGAAATTGGAATGCCTTTCTCATCATGTTCGAGTAGTCCATCTTCTCCAATCTTTAATTTCCCATCTTTGAATGTCCTTACTCTTCTCATTCCATCCTCATTGTTCCCATAAACAACACTCCCATCCCTACATATATTGGAAAAACAAATTAAATTTAACTGCTGTTTGATAAGACCCAATAAGTATAAGGGCTTACCACCAAGGAGTTCTTGTATTCAGGCATCCAGTCTTCAAATAAGGTGAATGTGTAGAAACTTTCTTGGTCTTATAGAATTTGAAAGACTTCAATGGACACTCATCTGCAACTTCATCAGGTGCTCTTATTTCCACCTGTTCAAGAAATATATATATATATATATATATATATATATATATGTTATATGTTAAGAGACGGAAACTCGATTGTTGAACTAATTGATAAATTATTTGGGGTTAATTAGTAATTAATAAGGTACTTGTTGAGTATCTTCCATATGATCAATCCAATCATGAATCATGAATTGGATCCATGAACAAGCTATCATGTTGAATTGCTTCCCATTGTCTGTGAGCTTTTTTCTTGCCAAAAGCTTGTTGGCTACAACTGTTGGGTGAGGATCCAGCAACTGCATGCACACACCCAATCATATTATAAATAAAAATAAAATTTATTTTTCAAAAAAAAATTAAAAAATAAGGCTTACAAAGAAAATGTTTAGTTGGAGTTAGACGTTATGGATAATGTATACTATAATATTCATCATTCATATAATTAGTAACATGGATTATGATTATCATAAATATATAACTCTTTTTTTTTTTAAAAAAAAAAAAAGGAAAGAAAGAAATTTCTTTTAAAAAACAAAAAATATAAGGTAAAAAACAGCTGTTAATCTCCACCGACAGAGGAAATATCTTAATGTTAATTTGTAATGATATTATTATTATTATTATTTATGCAGAAAATACGTGGACCGTACTACACCACAGGATCAGGCGGGACCAATATAAACGACGGAAATATCTCTCATCAGAGGAATCATTTTCCATGGAGCATATTTAGTAGAGTTATATTCATGACCCTACTAGAAACTGAAAATGACGACAAAACCAAAAATATCGGTGGGTTCCACCGCATACAAAAAAATCTTCTATAAACTATATTTTAATATCTTTCTATATAAAACTATATATATAATTTTAATTCAATTCAATTTTTTATTATTATTACCAAAACTATACTGAACTGAAATATAATGAAATTTAAAAATCAAACGGAGCAAAATCATTAAATGCCAAATTAAAAATAATCAAAATTAAATCAATTGGAAAAAAAAAAAAATACCGTATATGAAGAAGAGGAAGGAAGCATGTTGCGACCGACAAAGCTTCCTTGGCTCCCAATGATATTATCAGTTGGATGGTTGCATTTTCCATCAGCCGTACGATAAGAAAATTCCTTGGTGTCATATTTATGACCGTTGATTCCTCCAACATGCAACAGATTATAACGTTGGTGTAAGTGTCTTCTGATTGCCAGGTAAAGGAGTCCCACTATCACGGGCAGTCTGTGCCATATTCTCAGTTTGTCTACAAAATGTACTACCTTTTGCAAAATAAGAGATTCAATTTGTAGAAAAATATCAATATAAAAGAATATTTATAAATTATGAAATTAAATTAATTTTAATTAGAAATTTTATTTTTTAAAAAAACCCTTGATATTTCAATTAAAGTTAAAATTCACAATGTCATAATCATAAAAGTATATTTTCCTAAAAAAAAACCAACTAAAAAATTTGATTTTTTAACTAATTATACTTTAATCATCCTAATTTTAAGAATTTTTTATAAATTAATTCACACATATTTTTCAGTTTTGAAATCAGAAAACTTTTATATACAGTGCTCATAAATCATAATTGCAATTCCTATTACAGAAATGAGCAAGCAAAGGAGAATGGAAGAGAGAGAGAGAGAGAGAGACTAACATAGAACAAGATAGCGTCAAAAAGAGTCATTTTGGCAATGGAAGTTGTTAGTTGAGGATGAATGAAAGGGGAAGATAGAACAGAGAACGCCATAGTTATGTTATTCTGAGCGAGAGAGATTTTTACAACGAAGAGACAGAAAGCTTTTTTGCTACTTTTATATATGCAACTTGCAATCATATGATATAGATGCTTTATTTCGCTTTCCCTCTACATTCATTCCACGTGTAATGTTATTTCACAATCAAGATATGTAATTAAATTTATTTCTTCTATATATATAAATTTACTTTTTTATTTATTCTAGTTTTTCTCTAATTTTTTAAATATTATTTTATTTTAATTCAAAAAGATTTGGAATATAAGAGAAAAAAATATCAAGAAAGTTAAAAATGTATAATAATTAAGAAGCCATTTATTTATTGCAAAGGATATATAAATTTTATACTAAATTAAAATAATAGTAGTTATAAATTACTCAGTAACAAAAAATAATAAAAAATTATTATTAAAAAAGAATAAAGGCCAATTAGGTCTTTGAATTTATTTAGTAGAATAAAAAAATCAGATTTAACTTTTTGGGCCAATTTAATTTTCGAATTTATATAAAATGATTAAAAAAATTAGATTTAATATTTTAAGTCAATAACTCATGAACTTATTTGAAATGATAAAAAAAATTATATTTGATTTTTGAGTCAATTTAACTTTTAATTTTTCATTATACTTACAATGTGAAATTCATTATATAGACATTTATTAAAACTGAACTCGGGATGAGCTGACTAATTGATTGAAAAACTAATTAATTATAAAATATAGGACAATGATATATGAAGTATATTGTATCCCTCTTTACCTTGATTAATGATTTTGAGTTTATTTTAAAATTAATTTCTATTACTGAGTTATCAAATGTGAAATCTATACATTTTTCACGTTGAATAAATTAAAGTTATAATATATATTAATAAATTTATTATATTACAAGAAATGATATTTTATGGATTTTCTATTTATATTCATAATTGTTAGAAAAATTTGATATGAATATTCTTAGTATAGGACGAAAATGGATAAAAAAAATCAATCATATCAAATTAAATTAATTATTAATTTGTAAAATAAAAACAAGTTAAAGGGTTAAATTAACTTAAAAAGTGAAATCAAATATTTTTAATCATTTTATATAAATTTAAGAGCTAAACTGGCTAAAAAATCAAATTTGATATTTTTTATCCTACCAAATAAATTCAATGACCAAATTAGCATTTATTTCTATTTACAATAAAACTCTTTCCAAAACTTACAAAACAAAAAAATTTCAATACACATAGATATAAATATATCAATAAAATATTATGTATATTTTTAAATTAAAATTTTCAATTGTTTGTCATCCCAGATTTAATTATTTAAAATTTATTTAAAAATTTATTATTTAAAAATATATTCAATCAAATTATACTGACATAAAAGAATAGAAAAATTATAGTAAATGTTACTTTCAAAACTTATTTTTACAAAATATCAATATGATTTTACTATTGAAATTATTGTCAATTAGGATATATTTTTATTTTTATGTCCTTTTTTTAATTTGGTAGGACATTAATTTCTTGATATTTAAATTATTTAATATGTCAGTATTTCCTTTTATATTAATTTTTTATTTTAGTATTTTAATATGTTAATGTTTACTTTTGTATTAATTTCCTATTTTCACTGTTATTTCCTTTTTTTTTCAATATGTTGATAATATTTTTCTGCTGCTATTTTTTCGGCTCTCATTATTTTCTGCTAGTTCTTTCACCTTTTGCTGTCGTTTACTTTTTTCTTATCATTCTTTCTTCTTTTATTGTCGTTCTTCTTATTATTGGTGTTGTTTTACCATTTTATTTTTCATTCATAAGATATGTTGATTTCTAATTTTGATCTGTTGTTTATTGTTGAAAATATCTCTATCAATTTTTTATACAATCAATAAATGCTATAGAAATAAAGGTAGGACTCTCGATCCTGTTTAGATTGATACAATACAATACAGATGTATACACTATATTAATTTGGTTTAATCTAATGTGTTATTTGGTGTACATATATTTATTATGTATTTAATTGATTTTATAGTATTTACTAATAGCTTTGTTTCACCCAATGTCCCTCAACTCATAATGTTGTCACTTTGCAGTCCCCCATCTTAATTTTGTCTCTTAAAACTGACTCAACTTGGACACTTATAACAGTAAAGTGACTACAGTGGATTTTAGTCCAATAAAAAGTCAGAAAAATGATATGGTACATTTAAAATGGACAGATCAACAATTTTAAATGACATGATACATTGGGAAGGTAAATTCTCTCTCCTGCCCATGTGAAGCCGAAAATTTCTCTCTCATCTATCTGTTGGTTTGGTGAAGCGACTGACTGAGCCTTTTGCAGTTCTATGGATTTGACCCGTTAGCTTTCCCTTATCATTTCTTCTTCTTCTCTCTATTTTGGTTCTGCTCTCATATTTCTATCTGGTTTTTGTCTAGTTTTTCTTTAGATTGGTAGCCAACGAAAATGCGAGATTTTGATTTAGGTCTACATAGAGAGTGAACAATGAAGCGCTTTAAGAATTTAACGATGAAGAAGACGCAAAAGAGGAACAGTGTAGCGCTTTAAGAAGAAAAGTGAACAATGGCGGCAAACCCACCAGGTTAGGAATCTTGCTTTGTCTCTTATGTAAGACCCTTTTTAAGTTGTCCTTTTATGCATTTGTGGTCCAAGTATAGTTTTTTTTTTATTGAGATAGAGATATGTAAGGCCAATTTTTAATTATTTAAAATTTGTAAATTAGGGTTTCGAAAAAATTGGGGAAAATGACAAATGTTAGTGGGGTATGGAAGATTATAATAAAATATTGTAATTGTATGCAATACATTGAAAAATTTTAAAATAGAATTTTGATAAAATTGTCGAAAATGTTTTAAAATAGGTATTGTAGTTGTAGTAAATGCATGAGATCCCTTGTTTAGTAGGGACTAAGTTGTTTGGCATGGAATAAATATATGCTGTGAACACATCGATTGTTGTCCAAATGTTGCTAGTTATTTGCTATACTTTGCGTTGAATGGCTGTATTATGCTACTAAGGTTGTTGGTTTTGAGTTAATGAATATAAATTATGAACTGATTATTATAATTATAAGTATTTCACATTACTGTCATTGTCTACCTAATACTTAAACTTTGAATGTATTGTCATAGATGATATTACTGATAATGACCTACTGGATTTTGATATTATAGTGCATTATGGGGGGGGGGGGGGGAATGGATGAGTGGGGATACCATAATGCGGAAGAGCTAGTATTAGGGCATTGTAATGCAGATAGAATGAGTTTAGTTCATATAGATAACTTGCTTCAAATGAATGGTATAGAAGGGTTGCTTAGGTATTATTGGAAGAACCCTCATTTAGATTATCATGATGGGCTTAAGATACTAGAGAAAGATAGTGACACTTATGAAATGGCACTACATGGAAGTGATGGTGGCATAATTCACATGTATATGGAACACCTAGCAATAGAGGACATAGAAAATGAGTTTAACAATGTAGGTAGGGGAGGAGGTGTTGTAATTGAGGAAATAGTTGAGGAAGCAATTGAAAACACACTAATTAGTGAACCTTCAAGTAGTAAGAAAAAGGTTAGGCAAGGGCAATCAACTCACAAATCAAAGAGGGGGGGGGGGGGGGGGGGTAGAGTTATGTTTTAATGAACCAACACCAACAATTTTGCCCCAACATTGACCTAGATTCATTTGATTTAAATAGTGATTTTGAGTTTTTCATTAGAGGATTAGACAATGATGCACCTGCCTTGAACATGCAAAATATGCATTCTAGTAGTGTATTAGGAGAGGAGGGGGTTAGGCAGGGGGGTGATAGGGAAGAGGGCGATAGGCAGGAGGGGGTTAGGCATGAGGGTGATGATGGGGAGGGTGAAATGGAGGAGAGTGGCAGGGAGGAGAGTGACAAGGAGGAAGGGGTTAGGCATGAGGATGATGATGGGAAATTAAGGAACAATGAATACAATGTGGAAGAGGGAGATGATGAATTTATAATGGTGATGGAGCAAAGAAATATGGGTAAACAGCCTAAGTTGGGTGGTAGGCCTAAGTGGGGTAAGAATGGATGAGGGAAACATAAATGCATCAATGAGAGTTAATGTGCATGGTTCTGATGAGTCAGAGTATGGTCCATCTGATGAGCTATTAAGTGAATCTGATTCTGAAAATGAGGATAGAGTTAGCTATCCAACCTTTAATGCTTCTAGGGATATGGATGACCCTATACTTAAGGTGGGTATGTTATTTAGGAATAGAGAAGAATTTAAGGAGGCTTGTATGAGATATGGTATAAAAAATAGGTTTCAAATTTAATTCTACAAAAATTATTGTGAAAAGGTGCAAGCTAGATGTTTCAACAAGGGATGTGCATAGAAAGTGTTTGCTAGCAAACCTGATCAAAGGCAAAAGATGACCCAACTTTTCAAATTAAAAGTTTTGCATCTAAACACACGTGTGCCAAAGTGTTTAGAAATTTTCATCTCACAGCAACTAGATTGAGTAATATGTACGTAGAGGACTTTAGAGCTAATCCAACATGGGGGTTAACACATTTTATAAATAGAGTCAAAAGAGATCATGGGTACACAATTGGGAGGATGAAGGCATGGAGGGCTAGGAGAAGGCAATGGCAGTGTTGAATGATGATGAGAGGCAGCAGTATGCTAAGCTCCATGATTATAGGTTGGAGCTCTTAGCTACCAACCGTAGTTCTTCAGTTCATTTTAAGGTAGATGGGGGTGTTTTTGAGGGTGTTTATATATGTCTAAATGCATTGAAAGTTGCATTTAAGAACTACTGTAGGACGCTTGTATGTTTAGATGGATGCTGGTTGAAGGGGAAGTATGGGGGTCAACTATTGCCTGCTATGACAATTAATCCAAATGACTGCATTTTCCCATTAGCTTATGCTGTTGTGAAAAATGAATCTACGGAGACATGGGGTTGGTTTTTAGAGAATTTGAAGGAAGACTTGGAGCTCATAAATGATCATAATTTCTGCTTCATGAGTGACAAACAGAAGGTAATTCTGCCTCTACCTTCAACATTAACTACCTTCAATATAAGTTGTTTTATTCATGTTTTCATACTGTTCTTTTATTTCTGTTGCTCTAATATTCTATAACTGACTTTGCTTTAATTTTATTTTGCTGCATTTTTTTCTTTTTTGTGCAAAGGGGTTGGACAATGTCATTAGTAGAATGTGGCCTGAGGTAGAGCATAGAATGTGTGTTAGACACTTGTACACCAATGATGGTAAATTGAGTGCATGTTTAGAAGAGATTGAAAAAAAGAGTGTGGAGGCAAGGGATTGGTTAAGGGTCAGACCTTGTGTGAATTGGACTAGGGCTTGCTTTAAGACTAGGGTCAAATGTGACATGCTTGCAGACAATTTGTGTAAGTCCTTTAACAAATACATCCTTGATGCTAGAGAGTGTGCTATCCTAACCATGTTAGAGGTAATTACGACAAAGTTAATGAAAAGACTACATAGGAAGAGAGAGCAAATGAAGAATCAATAAGGCAGGCTTTATCCTGAGATTCAAAAGAAGCTAAATGAGAATAAGGAGTTTTCACATGTCTATGAACCCACATTTAGTGGTGGATCTAGGGTGTAAGTTGCTGGTCCTGATGGGCAGTATGTTGTGGATTTAGTTGATAAAACATGTACTTGCAGAAGGTGGGATTTAACTGGCATCCCTTGTGGGCATGCAATTGCCTGCATAGTTGGCAATAATGAGGTGCTTGAGTTATATGTCCATGAGGCATATACTGTGGAGACATACATGAAAGGGTATAGTCACTTTTTGAATCCAATCAGTGGTCTTGACAAGTGGCCCAAGGCAAATCCTGCAGCACCATTTGTACCACCAAGTCCTATTAAGAAAAAGAGAGGTAGAAAACAAAAGGCAAGGAGAAAGGAAGCTGAAGAAATTGAATTGGCAGCAGCTAGAGGTAAGATGAGTAAGAAGGGAAGAGTACGTATGAAGTGCAGCACTTGTGGAGCAATAGGCCACAACAAGAGATTTCATGCTCCATTGGACCCTCCTTACATGGCAGCAAAGGTAATTGATGTCAGTCAATGTTTTACATTTCATAAATAGTTGATCTGTATTTTCTTTTTCTTAAATATAACTAATTTGGAAATGTTTTTAAATTTACAGAGAAGAAGTCAAGGAAATAACTCTGTATCTGCAGCTAAGAAAGCCACACAATTTGCTGCTTCTTCTGCATCAACTGTTGCTACTTCTGCAGCTAAGGGAACCAGTTCCCAAAATACTCAACATTCTGGCAAAGGAGTTAGAGTGCAGTGGTTTATAGATATGGGCCAATCTTGCTTGTGTTTTTCAATTTTCTAATTACAATTGACCATTAATTTGAGGGCTTATGTTACTATTGCTTTTATACATATAGGGAAGTAGCCAATCATTTCCAAATCCAGATACAATTGGTACACAAAATAGTTGCATGACAGGCAGCCAAAGTGTGTCTGAACCTCAAGTTAGAAGGGAGAAACAACCAGTGATAAGGAAAAGGAAAGCTAGACAGCATAACTAAAATATTATTATGGATTTTACTTTTTCGTTAATGTTTTGCTAAAACTCAGGCCATACAAAACCCATAATGTAAATAGTTTGTAGGGGTGTCTTTCGATTTTGATTCATTGTACAATTATTTTTTTATGCTTCAGAATTGAAACAATCAATTTATGCAGTTTGTTTCATTTCTGAATCATGGCAGGGAGTTTTATTTTGTTGACAACAATATATACATTTTTTGCTCAATGTATTACTCCATTAAAAGGGAGCTTCATATGCAATATATTTTTTATTTCTCTTTCATATTTTACTTTCAATTCAGTGAATAAAAATCAATTATGCACAATATACCAATTAATTAACCTTCATTCTCCATTTCAAACATTAATTAATTATACCATCTCAATAAATTAACCTTCATTCTCTATTTCAAACATTACTTAATTATACCATTTCAATAAGAAGGGTAAAAAAAAACATATGAACCACTATTCTAGGGTGAACTACCTAGATAACAACATGTTTTAGCATAATAATTTTTTGTCAAAGCCTATACACATTGCTAAACCCAAACCTAACACAAAACCACAAGTACAGCTAAAATCTTCAAATCATGCTTCCTTGCCTCTGCCTTCACTTTCTCTTTCTCCAACCTATCTAGCTTCCTCAGCGACCCAACAATGACATGCCTCAGAATAATGATGCACCACTGGATCAATCCATTCTAAGAAATGACAATATGCAGGTGTCTGCATAAACAACGAAAAATAAAATAACAAAATAACTTCATTAAACATTACATACCCTTATGCTCAAACCTAGCAAAAATATCATACCCCATAATTTATGCAACCCAAGAACCTCCTGCTAGGATTAGTTTCAGTCCACGATATCTTCAAAATCGCCCCTTGCCCACACCTGCAAAATGTTACATCTGTAGCCCCCGCCATGTGCTGATTGTTTGAGTTGCTGCCTGCGCCTACATGTGCTGAGATCTCACCCTTTAATTGCGAAACAAGTGAAAATGGCGATGAAGAGAGCTCAGATAGAGAGATGGAGAAGGAGGGAGATAGAAAGAGGGGGCTGAGACAAAAAAAAAAGGTAAGAGCAACTGAAGAGAGAGTCGATCTCCTACTCCCTTTCTTTTTCCGTTTATGGCTTCAATCAACGGGAGGAGAGAGATAATGAGAGAGGTAATATGAGAGAGAGAAAAGTGTAGCTCAGCATTTTAGTTGACACGTAGGCGCTTACGCAGAATTTCTAATATTTTTAAATTTACTTCGGCGATCCACATCACTCCCTAGCAGCTGGAGTCACTTTACTGTTATAAGTGTCCAAGTTCAGTCAGTTTTAAGAGACAAAATTAAGATGAGGGACTGCAAAATGAAAACCTTATGAGTTGAGAGACATTGGGTGAAAATTAGCCATTTATTGACACAATATATACATACTGCAATACCCGAAAATTTAAATTTTAGAAAATATTTATTTAAAATTTAATTTTGAAATTTTAGCCAATAAATTTAAACCGCGTAATATTTAATTGGACCCCCTTAAATCCATTCGATTTCTTGAAGATCAATTAAAATCGAGTTGATTTTTTGAATTTGGATCAAACCGGTTCAAATCAAACCGGAATGGTGCAGGGCCTTCTAGAAACCCTAGTGATACTTTTCTTTCTTTCTTTCTTTCTTCCTTCTCTCTAGCGGCGACTCATTCTTCCTCTTCTTCTTCATTTTCTTTCTTCTTCCTTCTTCTTCTCTCTCTCTCACTGCGTCGACAACAGCTCCACCGCCAGCAGCCAGCGACGCCACCACGTGCAGCGCCTCACGCCGGCGACGCAACCAGCGCTCCTCTCTTCCTCCTTCGCATCGCACCGCCACGAGCCAACGGTTTCAGTTGTCGCCCCGCTTGAGTTTCTGTCCCTCCCTCCAGCAGTGCCACCACCGACCACCGCAGGTCCCAGCGAGCTCAGCAGCGCCGCTGTTCTCTCCTCCACGCCGCCTCAGGCCACCGACCATCATATCTCTTAATCTCAATCGTTGATTTCGTGATTCAATCTCCGATTTGTGATCTTGGGACTAATTTGTGTGATTAAGGGTATTGAAATATCCCTAGAAATTTTCAGTTAATTCCTTAAATTTCAATTTTTGTGAAGAAATTAGTTGAGTATTGGGATTGATTTTTTGATCGTGGTTTTGAGATATTTGATGTGGTAATTATACTAATAAAATGATCTAAATTAGTTGAAGTTAGTCATAAGACTTAATAAAATAAATTGAAGCATTTTGATTAAATAAGGATTAATTTTGGTTAGTGTCAAATAAATTAGTTATGGGTATTGATTAAATAAATTGATTGTAGGATTTTAATTATGGATATTAGCAAATATTAGTTGATTGAGGGTTGGATTAATTGAAGGAATATTATGGACTAAAAGTAAATTAATAGCAGAATTTATTAATAAAAAAGTTAAAAGATTTAATTAGTAGTATAAATGAAGTATGGATTTTATTAATCAGTTTATTAGTTCTAGAATAAAAAAAATAAAATACATTAATGGACTTTGATATTGAGGTTTATATATGTGAAAATACTATTAGTGGATAATTAGTAAATTTGAATTAAATACGAATGAATTATTTTTGAAATAAAATTATATTTTTTTAGGTCGGTTAAAATTAAGGATTTTTGTTTTCAAATCTAGATATATTTTTATGGTTATTAAAAACTAATTGAGGTGAACCTAATAAATGATTATTAAATGTTTAGAGACTAGACTGAATTAAATAAGAAAAAAATTATTGACGAAAGAATTATATTTATTTGAAATAAAAATATTATTGGCAATGAATTTAGATTATTTTTAAGATCGTGATGATGAATCAAATTAGTTGATGTTAGCAATTAAGTAATACTGAAGTTAGATTAGGCTTAATAAAAAGCATAGAACGTAGCTTGTTAGATTAAATTTTTTATTTATTATTTTAAATTGAATAGTTATGTGATGAGTTCTTTTATATTTTTAAATTCTTAGATCGTCTGGAATCATCCATTGCCTCTCTAGACTAGAATCAAAATTAGGATATGAGTATCCTATAATTACTGTGAGTAATAATGAATAATGCATGACATGCATTCTCATGTCATCATAATTTAATTGTTATATTACTACGGACATATATATACATATATTGTTAATTGATTATATATAATATCATTTGGATTATCAAATAATCATAATTGCATCATAATGATTGATCTGATAAATTTCGATTGTATGAATTATTGATAAAATGTGTTGTGCTGTGAATCGCCTTGAACGAGTAGAGTTAGGATGAAGTGGGTCATCATGTATTGTGAAAGCGAACTTACACCGTCGGCCAGAAATTTGTGAAAGCAATCTTACACCGTCGGCCATGTATGAGGAAAGAATTTGTGCCCCATGTGCCTCTGATGACGTATAATGATGTGATATAACCATAGGTTAATCTCCTGATAGTATGAAAAGAAAAGTGAATAAAAAAATGTATAATATGAAAGGCTGGTTAAACGAGGATTGGACCAGTCAGCCAAGTACGGGGGATCGGCTCCCTGGTGCATATATATGAAAAGATGAGTTATGTAAGAAGATAACTCATCAGGGGCTATGGTGACGACACAGACTAATTTCCACGTGATTGATTATTTGAAGATGAAATAATTATAGGTGCTGATGCTGTGACATGTGCATGACTGACAGTGTGATAAATTCTGTGACTAAAGATGCATTTTGCGTGATTGTCTGGTCATACATTATTTATTATTATTCACTGAATTTGATGAAACCCACTCTCCCCTTCCATAAACTTTTTCAGGAAGTACAAGTATCGCTAGTTCATAAAGGCTCTGTGTCCTTTTCCGTAGAGACACAATATTTAATACCATCTTTGCAAATGTTAGTGCATGAATTATCTGAAACTTTGGAATATTTTGAATATTTTAATTTAGTTCTGCAATCAAGATGATAAATCAATATTTGATTGAGTAAAATTACTATATGCTAATAAGAATCTGTGAAGTATTTTTTGAAATTTAAAGAGATTATGCTAGAAAGAGTTTGACTATATTATGACCAATGAATTTTGTATAATTTGTATTTTGAGTTAAAAAGTATGAGTGCGAACTGTGAATTAAATATAATATTCAAGCTGGGCCAAGAATGTTTCTGATTGGTTGTTAGATTGTGTCATAATATGAGCTTACTATTTCCAAAGTTTGATTTTAATAAAGATAGGATTTGAAATAATTCAAGTTTACTATGAATCTTAGGGGCCTTAAGCTTACCCAGATTCTAGTGCTGATCCGGCCGATGTTTTTGGATAATGAAACATACATACACTGTACTCACTTAATTTGATTTAATGTGTTAATTAATGTATATATATCTATTATATATTTAATCAATTTTACAGTATTTTCTGAGATACATATATATATATATATATATATATATATATATATATATATATATATATATATATATATATATATATACTAATACAATGTTTATATATACCATATATTCCATGTATATAATATTTAGTGTTCATGTTATTGTAATTATTAGTCATCAATTGCTTTGCGGGTCCTCCTTCCTCCTTGTCATGGTTGAATTACACAACCGTTCATCATCCCAAACGAATTAGTTGTATATATTCTATTTAAAAATTTATTTTTTTAAAAATGTTCCAATCAAATTATATAAACATGAAGAAAAAAATATATTATAAAAAAATATAATTTTTTCTTTTTTTTATCTATCTCCTAAATAAAATATTTTATATTATAATAAAATATTTAAAAAATAAAATATAAAGATGTTCAAACATCTCGTTATCATATATATATATTTTATTAAAACATAAATTTAACAAACATACAACTTAAAATTTGAAATGTTTAATTATCTATATATATTCATTTAAAAAATATCAATTAATAAAATATAGACTTGGACTGTGATATAAAAAGCACGGTTGTGATCTTCTCCGATAGGAATCTCATGGTCTAAAAAGTAGAAAGCTATTGCTAGAGGGTTTCTTATGATAGAAGCCACCAAAGCTTCTAAAGTAATATGAGTAATTATTTGACATTGATTCATCGCCTTGACTAGATCTAGCTTGGCGGTGTATGAAGAAAGACTGAATCAATCCCCATATAGGAAAGTGAAATAAGACCTAATAGTAGCTCATTGACTTGAATTTTTCAATGCTCTATGAAATTTCTTTAATTCTTCTTTTCTTCTTGGCTTATAAAAATAATATTCTACTTACATATTCTAATTATCTAACTATTAAATAATTAAATAAAATAAATAAAAAATTTTATAATATAAAATAAAAGAGAATTAGGACACGCATGTTCTATTTAAAATTACATGTACCGTTTAACCAAATATAATAAGTCAATCACATAGGTTTTTTCTAAAATCTATAATCACCCATCATGCATAATAATCATATTAAATACATTTAAATATCATCTAATAATAATATATATTAATTATTGGTCTCATATGTTGAAAATAAAATTTTGATAATTAAAATTTTATATTTAATATTTTCAAAAATAATTTTATTCATATATCAAATCTCATTAAAAATAATTTTAAAAATTAGAAAATTATTTCATAAATCAATTTTACTAATTCTAATTATATTAGAATTAATAAACAATTCAATTTGTTTCCTAATCCAATTAGAAATAAATTCGCAAAATAATTTTATTATAAATTAAACTCTTTTAATTTTCTTTTCTAAAAAAATTAGAAAAATATTCTAAATTCAATTTTAGTAACTGACAATTAATTTTAATGGTCCTCAAAATTTAGTTAATTCGAAATTAATTAAAATACCCAATTAAAACTAATTTCAGGACTAAATAGAAACAAATTAAAAACAGATTTGGACCCATTTGTTTAACTGGTAAACATTCAGGGGCCAAGATGTAACTTTTGCATCATCTTCTTCAAACAGCGGAAACGGGTTTCGTTTGAAACCCAGCACCGCCGATGTACGGAAGTGTTCCAGGCCAATAGATGGCACCCGCTCGGCTAGGGGACGGTCCAGCGATAGTCGCACCACCATGTCCAGTCCATCTCTGGCCTTGAGCGGTGCTGTCTCGCCGGAAAACGCGTTTTCAAAAATATTTTTTTTCTTCGATCGGAAAATTGGAAAAACAAAACAACCTGCCACTGTGCTGTCACCGGAGCACTAGCAACGCGGCGGCGAGTTTCCAGACGAGCTAGACGCAGCGCTGTCACCCGTGGCTCTACGATGGCCGGTGGTCCGGCGATGGCAGCAAGTAGACAGTTTCTGTGTTCATCAACAAACGATTTTCAAATTAAATTTTTCTTTAATTCCTTAAATCAAATTTAATTGAAAATCAGATCTGTAATATTTAAAAAAAACCAGACTTGATTTTGCTCAAATACACATGAATTAATTTAAAATTAATTTCAACAATTAATATATTATTTTACATGTTAAACGGTTGAAAAATGATTCTGTTACCACTGTTAGTTTTCAATATTAAATATATATAGTAAAATAATATAATTAAATCAATTAATTATATTAATAAGATCTATTTAAACGAAGAAAACAATAAAAATAGTTTACAAGAATACATCTTTTGCAAATTTTTTGATATTTCAATCAACGCGGCTAAGCGGCTAAGTTGTTACAAATCATAAGCCGTTCAAATGTTCGGCTTTAGTAAAATCCATACAAATAGATAATTGAAAAACTCTAAAATGTTCAGTTTTAGTAATATCCACACAAATAGATAATTGAAAAATTCTAAAAACTACTTTTAGAGACCGAGAGATTAGAGCGGATGATGATATTAGCTATTATAGCTCTCTGTTTTGTTTTATGGTTATGAGCAACAACTCACGTTCATGTACAGTTTATACTGTTCTTAAGTCACCAATAAATTAATTACAATTATTTATTTAAACCTTTCAAATAAATAAATTATAACTAAATATATTTATGCGTATGTATTTATTTAAATAATTTGAATAAATAAATAATAATACATATATTAATAAAATTTTCAATTTAATTGATTTTATTTATTTGTTTAATTATTTAAATAAATAAATAAAATTAAAATATTTGATTTATTTAATTTAAAATTTATCTATATAAATTTTAGAGATAAATCAATTAAGTCAATATTAAATAGTCTAGATAAAATTATAATCAAATGTAAATTATAATTTTATCCTTAATTCTATGAAATTTATTTGTAATCAAGTCATACTTATTCGATTTCTCGTTTTCACTTTCTTATATCCATTTTTATGTGTGCAACATTCTAGGTTCCAAATATGTTGACAATAAATATTAATTAATTAATATTTAAAGATCAAATACATTGTTTAACAACATGTCAAGACTACCCAAATATCTAAAAAGTCAAAGTGATTTGACTTAATCTTTCAGTGCATGATTTATTAATGTAATTAATATCTCTTCATCATGAATGTTCTAATTTAGTAATTACGCATAAAGTGTATCTATTTATTAAATCACTAGTCGGTAATTTGCGTTTCGCGCGCGGTATGTAAATTAACATAAAAATATTAATTAAATAAAATAAAACAATTTACATCGTTAAAATAATTGTAAAAAAAATTTTAAAATATGTTTAAAATTTAATCAAATTGTAGAAAAATAAAATAAAATGTTAAAAATTTCTAACAAAAATTAGAAAGATGAAAGGAGTGAAAATCTAGAATTTTTTTTATATTTTAATTAAATATTTATTCAAACATTTTTATAACTAAATGATTTTAAAATCTCAAAAAATAGAGTTGCTTTTTTAAATTTTTAAAAGGGATATACAATAAAAGAAGAATTCTTGAAATATTTTTATTCAATATTTTTATATAAATTTTAATTATAAAAATTTATATTTATATTTATGTATTATCTCATTATTTTAACTAATAGTTTTTTATTACTCACATATGTTTAAGATTTAATATTATTAATATAATTAATATACAATAAATAAATAAAAACATCAATTAAACTATTAAGTATTTTCATAATATTTTGTTTAACATTTTAAAAAAATTTAAATTAAATTGATTTGTTTCTAAAATATTTTAAATTAAATTTAATGTGAGAGTACTGATTATGATTTAATTTATAGAATGTATTAGAGTCATATTTAAACACTATAAATTGATTAGAATTTAATTAATAAAATGTGTTAGAGCTATATTTAAACACTATAACTATATTAGAATTTGAGTTAGAGATAAATTCATAAAAAATACAAAAAAAATTTTATTATTTAACTATCAAATATAAATAATTAATAATAAATGTGCAATAATAACATAGTCAAAAGTGAGTAGGAATGCAAGAGTCATTTATAATTAGTATTATGGTTATACAAAGCACATGAGAAAATATAAATTTAGAATAAAAGTGGAATCTTCTATCACCATGTACACTTTCGGTATCCTTCCTCATATTTCATTGATAGTTAAATTATTCTGAAAACACAATCCAATTAAAATTTAAACTTAACTTAGTTACCAATCTTGCAAATTTAGTTTGTTCAAGTCTATCACAATCATCAACATAGCCTAAAAAATAACGATATGTTATACTGCAAATTTAGTTTGTTCATACTGCTTTGCAAATTTTACAATGTTTGGCCAAATAACAATATATTTTTGGGATATGTAGTGTTTGGCTAAAAAATATATATTATACTACTACAGCTTTAAAGCAAATGACGAATAGCAAAGTAGTTCAATTGTACAACCAATAATAATTTGGCACATAGCAGAAGAGATAAGAAGTGGAATAAACATTGAATATACATTCCTAAAATTTAAGGGTAAGAAAAAAATAGAATTATTGACCTGTAAATAATAGAACAAAATAAAACTACAAAAATAATAATTTAAAAAAAAACTTAAAATTTAACTCACCAAGTAATCCAGATGAATGATACTTAGAAACCCGAATACAATAACAAAGTCCGATTCTCATCTCTATCAGAAACATGAAAGAGCTAAATCAACAGCTGGATCTACTTTTCTCACAATGTTTTCTCCATCTTCATACCTGTTATTGAATTTTACCATACTATAACTTATTTGCACATCCTAGAGTTACCATCACTGAAACAGTGACAATATGCAGGTCAGATGAAATATCCTGCTATAAAATAAAATAAAAAATAATAAAACCAAAAAAAAATAAAAGAAGAAAGTACTGAGCAAAGAGATACAAACCATTTAAAGAGCAGTATTATATAAAAAAACTATAATGTGTGTTTGGATTAAAAATTCAGCTAAATTTTAGGTAGTTTATAATTTAAACAATTCAGATAACGTATTTTAAGAATGGATAAATACTTACAGTTATATATAGATAAAGTTTAGTAATTTAAATAATTTAATATAGATAATTTATAATAAATTATTAATTAAAATATTTAAATTGTCCAATCACAGTACAAGAAAATAGAAAAATTTAAAAATTTATAAAAAAAGAAAAATAGAATGCTAAATAAAGAGAAGGCTTTCAAACCTTCTTTTTATTTCAGCTTTCATATATATATATATATATATATATATATATATATATATATATATATATATATGTTAGTTTTCTTAACTTAGCCATTAAACAGTTGAATGAAATTTTAAATTAAAGGATCACTTATATAACTATTTTTTGAGTATTCCATAGATACAAGTAACTCTCCATATGAAATTCTCATGTAGCTCAATTCAATGGACTTGTTTAAATAACAAGCACTTGCATATTAGTTCTAGATATTATATACATCTCAGCTTATAAAACAACTGTTTCCCTAAAAAAATAACATAATATGTATTAGTTTCAACAGCTCTAATCATTATTTAATAATGAGGAGAACATCGATTAGGAATATTTGGAGACATTGTTTTAATACAAATATAAAACTCATAATTATTACCATATTATAATTTATTTTGCAAAGCAGTATTGTCTTATGGACTTTATCTTTTACCAAGATTCAATCAATAAAATATAAAGGATAAATAAATGTCTTTTATTAATAATCAAATATTTACTACATAAAATATTATATACAAAATATAATTAATCAAATTGGTTATAAGACATATAACTAACAGACAATACCGTTATGAAACCTAGGTTTGACACTAGTTATGAGCCTAATTAATTTAACTTCAATCCCTAGAGGTCCATAACTTTGAACATGTGATTTTTGATTTATTATCAATCGAAAATATTTTAAAAGCAAAATTACAGGATGTTTCAATCTCCCCCCTTGAGGAAATTCATCCTCAAATTTAAAGCTTGGTAAGGAAGATGAATAAGTTGGAAACTAGGTTAGCTCATTGAGGCGTACAAGAAGAATAGTTTGAATCAAAAGCAAATGAGGAAAATTACAGGTCGCTGCCACTTCCCCATTTCCAAAGCTCTAAAACACCTTTTAGATCTTACCTTTAACTCAAGGTTTCTAGAAATCTTTAAAGGAGCATGTCATCTTTTGAAATTCAAAGTTACAACCAGTTCAATCATACCAAAAGTCGCAAGTAACCTCAAATAATGATAATCACATGTCAATTGATTTACCATGCCGAAATCACTCTAAGTTAAGTGAACTACTTAATCAAGCTTTTCGTGTTTGTCCTTAGATCTAACACTAGGGACTCCATTTCATGCTAGATTGTCCAAGTACGATGCAAACAATGAATGACTCAAACAACTTTAGGTTACAATGCAGCAGACAACCAAATGCATAAGTAGAAAAACAGTAGACATGAGCACAAATATATAATGAATATTTACGAATTGACTATACTACTTCACATAATTGATAGACAAAATGCTGCTATATAGATACTCACTAAAGGTGTTTCTTTCCTTCTTTTTTTTCTTTTTTACCCTAATATACGAGATAAATTATTCTCTAAAGCTTGGTCGCATCAACTATACCATTAAAATGCATATTCTTTGTCAAGAATAATGAATTATAATAACAGTTTAGCCCATTTCTAAATTGATGTATTTTTGTGCTCTCATCAAGTAGAGACTTGGTGGCATATCGACCTAACTCATTGAATTTGCTCGTATAATCATCGACTGTCATTTCACCTCAAGTTGAAGACTCAAATTCTAATGCTTTTGTGTTCTCAAACCTTCTGGAAGGAATCTATTAATAATAACATAGAGAATTGTTGCCAAGTCATTCCTGCCACATTTTTACATAATCTCGAAACCCAATTCTGGTTATTCCAGTCATCTTGCAGCTAGCGAACTTGATTCATCTCACATCCGAGCAACCTAATTCTGAACAAAGATCTCTAATTTCTTCTAAGAAGGCTCTAGCATCTTCTGTTCCTATAAACATTAGGGGCTTTAGCTTTAGAAACCTTTCCATAGGAACCTCATTTTTTTTACTATGTCCTATGCCTCTGAAGGCATTTTGTGAATGGAGTGATTAGAGTTGTGGTGCTTGAAGCATTTGTCATTGTTGAACTAACACTTGTGTCATGGTTTTTATAGCTTTTTGTTCCCTAGGCATAAAAGCGGTGACAGTTAAAGGGTCTCCTAGTGAACTAGGGTTGGTTTGAGTATGCAAATTTGTGGTTCCTTGTCTTCTTGCACCCTTTGTGGTACTGCCTTTGCATTTCCTGGTTCGTGCAGAAGGGCTAATATTTATATCATTTGGAGCTTCTTGCTCCTCATTAGCTAGAGTTTGATGTCTAGGGTTCACCATGCTGAAACAAAGCCAAGCCTTTTCAAAATACTATTGTCACCTAGATCGATTGTCAGGTCATATATGCACTTATCACTAAACTATGTTTTAGCGTGCATCATCAGCCAAAGTTTTAGTATAAATAAAAAATGGATAATGTTATTTTCAAAGCATAAAATGTAAATACTGGAGCAAACACTATAAGAAAATTGCCAAATTGCGATCGAATTTTGCGACGGACACTTCTGTCGCTAAATTTGTGACCTATTTGATCCCGTTTTGCAACCAATTGCAACTACAAAATAACTACAAACTTTGTGATGAATTTGCGACCAATTTGAAACCGAATTGCAACCGAATTTGTGACCGCAAGTAAATCTGTCGCAAACTTTGGCGGGATAAATTAGCAGGAACAATTTACGACGAATTAGCGACAAATTGACGATTGTTGAGTAATCAATTATTTTACGACGAATTTTATTGATTGTGAAATAATTGAATACCTAAGCGACATGTGTATTATGATGTTTAAAAATTTTGTGATGGATTTGCAATCGATTTTTTTTCCACGTCAGCTAATTTGCGACCGATTTAGTCGGCCGCAATTTTTTAGGGTTACAAATATTAGTTCCCTTCCTCGCGCGATTGCTCTTCTCCCTCTTCTGTTTGTGTTTAGCGATAGTGGCTTTCCTCTCGCTGTCTGTCTCCGTCTGTCTTTCGCATTCCATTTGCTGGTCATCGTTCACAGCCATTCACCCTAGTTGGTCGCTGCTGTTTGCCATTTGCATTTCTCCGTCTAGGTTTTTCTTTTTTTTTTTTTCATTTATTTGAAGTTTTATTTGCTTTTTTTTTTTTTTTAAAAATCAGTGGCATTTTGCTTTCATTTCTTGTGTTATTGTTACTTTTAGAATTCCGTTATTGTTGTTTTAACTAATTACTCATCAATAATAATTTATTGATCAATTGTCTCCATAAAAAAATTAGTTGCTAGATTATTTTTATGACCAAAATTTGAAAACCTTGAGTAAAAAATTCTCTTGTGAAAGCAAGTTATCACTAAACATAGATTATTTTTAGTTGCTAGATTATTTTTATAAGTGACAACCTTTTGGAAGTTCATAGTCATAAACCCTTTCAATGAAATGGGAAATTTCCAAATAATGCATCATGATTTGCTTTTTTTTTTTTTTTTTTTTTTGAGTTGTCCTATTATGTTTTCTTGTCTAGAAAAAAAGTTGATTTCATTTATAATTATAATTAAAGTTTTCTCTATTTAAAATAAAAAAATGGATTTTATTTTATTTCTTTACATTTTCATTTGACTTTAATTGTTATGAAGTTAATTAGTTGACTTTAATTGATTTGAAGACAATTTCATTTTAGTTTGGACATTCCTGTTGTATACATTTGGTATTTTTTAGTATGTGGTTGATATTATTCGTGTTGAATTTTAGCTATGATGATTGATTATTAAATTGTTCAATTGAGATTGAGATGTTTGTTTGAATTTGAATTTTTATGTTTTATTTTAATATTATTGATGCAGTGGATTGAGTTTGAGTTAGATTCAGTAGAAAAAAACATGAAACAACAAGTTCTCTACTGTCGGGCCTTTAGACACCATCTTTCATTCCTCATAGTACAGATACATTGGTTATTCCTCTAGATACTACAGTGAACCCAGAGGACACTACATGAGATCCTCCAACTACTTCATTGGATCGGCATCATAGATTTGACTTTGGAATATTTTGGACTGTTATTTTCATTTATTTTGCTTTAATTTTTTATAGCTTAATACGTTAATGATGTTTCTCTAGATT
The DNA here is from genome assembly GCA_947857235.1 of Jatropha podagrica. Taxonomy (NCBI): domain Eukaryota; kingdom Viridiplantae; phylum Streptophyta; class Magnoliopsida; order Malpighiales; family Euphorbiaceae; genus Jatropha; species Jatropha podagrica. Next base: position 901 of record CANUEP010123989.1, on the reverse strand, counting down.
GTTAGAATGATGATGTCTTTATATATATGTGTGTGTGTGTTTGTATTGTTTTTTGACAGATTTATAAAATGTCTCTACAAATATTTCTAATATATTTTTTTTCATTGTAAAATAATTTTGCGATCGATTTGCGATAGAAAATGAAATTTAAATAACACCATTGCCACAAAATTGTGACCAATTTTGAAACCGCGTGGGAAAAAATTTCGACTGATTTGTTGTAACATCCCTTCCCGGTCCACCCATAAACCTGAATAAACCGAGCCGAGACGCTACAAACTGGTTGACTTTATGTCTTGTCATGCTGAAATCATAAGGTATATTGAATATAATATCATGTTGATGTTGCTACATTAATAATGTACTTAATACTTACAAAACATGATACTAGTTGCAAAATGGAATGGGCCCAACTGTGTGCCCTGTACATGCCATGAAAAGGATAGACAAAAGATACACATCCAAATGAGTAGCTACCCTGAAGACTAAGTCTTCTACAGATGAACTGCAGCAGTTGTAAGCTGACTCTCTACGGTCGAGTCTCAAAACCTGCGAGTTAAACAGGTAACTCGCTGAGCAAATAAAGCTCAGTGGGTATCTCAATATAAAAAGAAACAATTAAGCACATACATGTGTAGAAAGAATCATGTAAACACATATGGCACATATAAGCACACATTTCACGATACTTTCAGTTTACCTTAATGGTCTTTCTATCTGTTTATTATACTGTATGATTCATGAAATGTTAAGTCAAGATATTTGTATGGCTCCATAAGGTTATAGTGAAACCGAAGTGATAAGAAAAACTGTATGAAACTGGATGAATACTGTATGCTTGGCTGCTATGGCCCATATATAATCATATCCACTCAACGGCCTTTAGCCGGAGTACCAAACT
>CANUEP010123816.1:0-13322 GCA_947857235.1 Jatropha podagrica | reverse complement strand
TCTCCTCAAATAATGGAATCCAAATAACACAAAATAATAAACTGAGATTCTAAGGCTGGAAATTAGGAACTCCAGCAGTGTTATTGAAAACTGATAAAACAGAAAAATATTTGATGAAACAGAATGCCAGCACTTCAACAGTTAATACCCAAAAAGTCTAAGAAAGGGCCAGTCCATTGAGAGAATAGGTGTAGGCATGCGATTGATAAGAAAGGTGGCGGTGAGAAATGCATCAGATAAAAAATTAAGAGGAAGATGTGCTTGATGGAGAAGTGTAAGTCCAGTCTTAACAATGTGAAGATGATTTCTTTCAACACTATCATTATGTTCAAGTGTATAAGAAGGAGTAAGAAAATGAGATATGCCATGCTGTTCAAAAAGAGATTTGAGATGCATGAATTCACCACCATTGTTAGAATAAAAAGAAATGATGGACTTTTGAAAATATTTTTCAATAATAGCTTTGAATTTTGGAAAAATTGAGGATACTTCAAATTTGCATTTCACTGGTTATAACCAGATATTTAGTAAAATGATTAATAAAGATAAGATAATATAAGAAGCCATCAAAACATTAAATTAGAGTCGGTCCCTATATATCAAAATAAATAAGTTCAAGTGGTTTTGTGCTTTGAATGGAAGAAATAGAAATGGCAGCTTGTAAATTTTATTACATTTGCAGGAATTACAAGAAAATGACCTCAAAGAAGATTGAACTGAAAGATTGACTAAATTTAAAGTATGATGCAAAATGTGAGATGAAGGATGATTAAAGCGTTTGTGCTAGTCAGGAATGGAAGCTTTAGTTGTTGTAAATGCAAGGATTGGTGGTGAAAAAGATTTAGGATTAGACGAGGTGGATGGCCATTCATAAACATCATTGTTACACTTCCCTTTTGCCAGAAGTGCTTCTAAATGACAATCGTTCATAACAAGAGAAGTAGATGAGAATTTGATTGTAGCATTATTATCATCACAAAGCTTTTCAATAGAAAGTAAGTTCTTTTCCATGTTAGGCACACATAAAACATCATTTAAATAAATGGGTTTAGTGAGAGAGGGTAAGGAAGTGAAACCAATATGAGTAATTCCAAGATTGTGGCCATCACCAACTATAACATCCTCAACACCATCATACTCAGAGTGTAGAGAGAGATTATTCAAATCATTTGTAACATGATGAGTTATTGTTGAGTCAATTAACCAAAAGGGAGTGCTCATAGTCATAGTGACATTTGCCCGTGGAGATGCATTATTGTTTGGCCAAAACTATTTAGAAGTAGAGCTATTAGCCTAAGAGTCAAAAAACAACCAAGGTAGTAATCCTTCAAGCTTTCGGCATTTAAAGGCAACATGACTAGGAATGGAGCAAAATTGACAGACTGGTTGATTATTCCCTAAACCAAAGAAATGACTATTGGATCGTGAAGCATTATGTGGACTGAACTGATTATTAGGTGATGAGTTATTGGATAAAAATCTCCTATTTCTATTATTTCTCAAAAAATTCTAACTTCCAGAAGGCTTGCTAGTATAAATTAGTGATGGGTGTTGGTGCTATAGCAAAATCTTTGCCAATAAAGGTTTCAGAATCAAGGAGTTTCTCATGTAACTCTTCAAAGGAAATGGTGCTGCCTCTTGCATAGATTGCTGTTCCAATTTCTTTATATTCATTCCTATCCCAGTTAAGTACATGAAGAGCAATCCCATCATCACACAAAAGAGCACATGCGGTTGTTATGTGTTGCAAATTTGTTTAATATTTTGCAAATAAATAGAAATGGAAGAAGAACCTTTAACCTATTTGCATAAAGCATCTTGCAGATTCATAATTCGGCCACGGTTCAACTTAACATAAATGTTGTGTAATTTGGTCTAGACTTCCTTGGAAGTTTTAGCAGTAGTGACAAATGGAATAACTTTAGATAAGAGGGATGCAAGAAGGGGACTTTGAATTAATTGGTCTTGTCATCCAGAAAAGATCAAGATTTGTGGGTGGTTCATCATTGACATAGCTTAGAAAATCATAACCAATTAGAAGAGATTGCCATTGAGTGTGCCAAGAAATATAGTTTGTGGAATTAAGTTTTAGTGGTGCTTGGGTAGTGGCATTGATGGTGATTAAGGTTAAATCATTTGGTAAATAATTTGTAGAAAGCACAGTGTGATGTTTGGATGGTGTGCTTTCAGTTTGCTGAGTTGGAGTTTTTGGATCATTGTTGATACTAGTGGAAGAGTTATCATCAGTACTAATGGTGATAGAAGAGGAGGAAAAACAAATCAGAGATGTCGTTAAGCTGTAGGCTCTAATACCATAAAGAAGTTTGGTTTAATAGGGAGAATGTAATTTCTACATTAATATTCTTGGTATAATATATATGAAAGTAAATGAGATATAAGCTCTAGAATTATAGGGATTACAATAAATCAAATCAATAGATTTGAGCCTAAAATAATGGGATTACATTTACTATCAAGATTCTTTTTTATATGAATGAGAAGTAAAATGATGAAAAATTAAAAGATCGATGCTTAAACAAAATTTTAGCATTTATCAACAGAATTTTTTTTATGTTAAATGATGAAATTTGTCGCTAAATATTATTTCTGCAGTCCATTTAGTATGCTTAAAATTTTTAAAATTTTTTCAAATCGGTTGGTAATCTATCAGTATTTATTTGGTAAATGCCAATAGATTAGCGATAGCATTGTTTTGAAAATCGAATGAATGAACAAGTTCGATCCGGAACTGGACTATGGTCCGGTCCAGTCCGGGTTGTATAGAAAAATCGAATATTTAAAAGCCGACTTAAATCAGTAAAAACTGGATGAAAATCAATGAACTGAACCAGTTCATAACTGGTTTGATTCAACTTCTAGATTTTTACAAAAAATGTAGGTTTTTAACATTTTGCCCTCTTAAAAATTGGCCACTGATTTTTTAATTTTTGGGCTGTTTATTTCTCAAGCCAAAGTCCCAATATATTAATTAAATGAAAAATAATAATATATTTTATGGTAATTAATTTTTTTAGTTTTAAATTCATTCATATTTTATTTTTTAAAATTATTTACTAATTTTCTTTCTTTTTGTAAAAGCCAAATTTGAAAATGTTTTCTATTTGAATTTAAAATTTTTTTTCTGTAACTTATATTTTCAATTTTATTTAATGAATATATTTAAAAATATTATATATAAAAATTCGGTTAAGCCATATTGAACCTAGTCGAATCCTGATTCAGTGAACCGCTATCTTTATCGGTTCACTGATAGGTCTGCTTTTAAGAACACTACTCATTAGTCAATAATTTGTCATTAAATTTCGTCATTTACTAACTATTTATGCCGCTTGAAATTTAAAATTTTCATAGAATTTTGTCCGTAAATTGTCTAACTACATGCGAATTTATAGCTCATTGTTTAACGCCGAAAATTTAAATTGAGTGGTAAAAATTTATTGGTAATCAATTTGCTAAAATTATATGACCTTTTCTAATTTTGGATTTAAATTTTATTGCTAAACTATTACTAATCTATCAGTAATTACCAACAAAATTTGTTGCTTTTAATAGTGCCATACATAATATAAAGTTCCATGTGAAGCTATTTTTATTTAATTTTTTTTAATCTCGAGCTAATTTCTCAATTACTTTAAACCAAAAGCTAGTCTTCAAATCCTCTTTGGTTTCAAGTTGTGCACTTTTTCTATTAAACAAATATTGTACACTTAAAATTTGAATTTTTCCTTAAGTTCTTAAAACTTAAATCTAATATGGTGACTCATTTTCTAAAAAATAAAATATATTAACCAGGCTTTGTAAAGTGCAAGTCTATATGAGCATCAATTTTTTTAGTTAGAATGACGCTTAAGTGGGATCTCGCAGTTAGTGACTCCATTGGAGAATTAAACTTTTATCTATAAATAAGGAGGACAACTAATCGATTTGAAAAATAAAATTTTTTGAAGGCAATATTTTGATTGGCTTTTTATTAACACTTAATTTTATGCATCACTTTACATAAAGGCTCTTTACATAAAAACCTAGAACTTTTAAGAAACTTTATATTTCGAATAGCATCCATCCACAACCTTCTCTAGGTATGTTGGAGGATAGCGAAAGTGTCCAACTCGTGATGAATCTTCGAATCCTTAACATGTAATGCATAGGCTGAATCATTGGACCTTTGAGAGACTCTTTGTTTCATATGTAGTTAGGTATATCTTTGCTCTAGTATGAAGCAATCCTTATGCCAAGCCAACTTTTACCCATTCATACTAAAGTCATAGACCTTGGACTTTAGGTTGTACGAATTGTAATGAATGTAGGCCTTATTATGTTCATAATATTTTGATTTTCTACATATACAAGATAATCATATATCAGACATGCATACATATAATACCATAAAATAATTTTTTATATCAAAACACCCTTATCTTAAAAATAAGACCTCAATGATGCCCCTAAGGAACAAGAAGCAAACTTCCTCAAAGCCTTCAAGGGCATGCATATTAGTATTGTCGATGCAGTTAAGATTTTGGTTACCAACCAAATTATTATCGATCCTAATCCTATCAGACCCTGTCATTAATTTGACTAATGAGAGGCAAACCCAAACTGAAGCTTAGTGTATTAATGTAGTTAATCCTCCTTCTAAATTAAAAGGAAGAGAAACCTTTAAACAACATAAGAAGTTGCTTCATAAATTCGAAAGTATGGAGACTATTATGAAGAAATTCAACTGCCATGAAACACCATAATGAGCTTATTGATGTGGACTCTCTTACCCTATTTCCAAAGCTAGGCTTTCGTCCAAGTTCAAAATGCCTAATATTGATAAATTTAATGAGACCACTTGTCATAAAACTTATTTATAATTGTATGTGAGGGCACTTAATCCACTTGGTGTGAACAATGAGCTCCTTACACAATTATTCCAACAATCCCTTATTGGAGCTACATCAAGGTGATTTATTGGGCTTGACCAAGCCCAAAGGATAACTTGGGTTGATATTTATAACACTTTTAATAACCAATTCAATTATAATAGTGAGGTAGAAATCATTAGGAAAGATAAAAAAATTACCAAATAAGGTCCAAAAGAGTCTTTCTTCACATTCCTTATAAGGTGGAGGGCCAAAGTTGCTCAAATAGTGAACTAACTCACTGAAATTGAACAAGTTGATATAATTGTAAAGAATCTACTTTTGGTTTATTAATTCTTTCTCCACACCCTATCCATACACCTAACATCAAAGCTCTCTTAGCTACTATAACAAAGACTAAAGACCTAAATATCCAAGCCAGAATAATTATGGATAATTCATCTCTAAAGGGCTAAAAGATTGGAAAGACTAATGAAGTCTTCAAATCCCTTCCCAATAGACATTTATCAACCTGGGACTATCTTTGTCCTCTATTTTTTGAAAAGCCTAAAGTGGTAGTTTCATACAACTCATGGATCATCTAAATTTCATAATCCTTCTACGATGGGCCAAATTGCCTCTAAATATTGTGAATTCTACCAAAGGGCCAGTCATACTACTGATTCATATAAAACTAAAAAAAAAAAGATTAAAAGATTTCTACGATGGGCCAAATTGCATCTAAATATTGTGAATTCTACCAAAGGGCCAGTCATACTACTGATTCATATAAAACTAAAAAAAAAAAAAAAAAAGATTAAAAGATCTCATTGGCGATGGATCTAACATTCTGCTCAAAATCGGCCCAAACATCAACACAAACCCACTTTCTCAATGCCAAGCTAATGTCAATTGTATATTTTCATCTGATGAAGACATGGACCCCACTTCATTAATAGTAAATTTTTATTGTGTCTTAAACTTAAGTGAATTTATGGATGAGATGAATGATATGATCTGGAGTGGAAGGTAGTTCAATCGATTCAGTTTGTTATGATCATTCCTCCCCCTCAATTGAAGTTTAGTTCTAAACTTGAAAAAGATAGTGTTCAAACCTCAATCTAATAGTTGATTGATGTTCGACAGTGCGTAAGGATCCTTCGGACATGCTTTGTTCAGGTCCATGAAGTTAACACAAAATTTTTGTTTTGCATTTGTTTTGGGACAAGGACAACATAGCCAACCTGTTTAGGTACTATACTTCTCTTATGAACCCCGCTTGTAGCAACTTGTTAACCCGGGTTATTATGACATGTTGTCACCCAAGACCTGAGGCCTCTTCCTTTTCTTGATAGGCTTGTGGCTTGGGTCCAAACTAAGCTTATGGGAGATGGTATCTATGTTTATCACCACAATGTTGCTCGAAGTCTAGGTGAAGTTGTTTGAGTGGTTGAACAACACTTCTCTAATGCTATTCTAGATGTTTAAGAGTTCAACCTTTAGGCATATAAACTTTTTAAGCTCTATCTATAATACCAATCGCTTCATCCTGGAGGAATAGGCGACAGATGCCACATTTGGTGCCGAAGGCACTAATATAGCATTCAAATATCAAATCTAAAACTAAAGATCTGCATTAGAAATATTTCAAGTATCACAAGTCTAATAAGTCCATAATTTAACTTAGAAAATGGTTTGGGAAAGCCTATAGAAAAACTACTAGAGTTTTCCCCCCTAAAAATTGGACTTTCCTAAAGCCTGTGAAAATGAGAAACACTTTTAACATAATTCCAAACATTCATCAACTATAATTCGCAAATCCCATTCATCAAACTCTATAATCATGTCATAATCAATATCAACTCTTAATAATATCCAAAAGCATTCCATATAATACATACAACTATGATCAATATTATTCCATACATATATCATATTAAGTTCTAAATTATCATTGTATAAACTTCTAGAGTATAAGTTAATACATATTCTTTAATTAAATACAAACTCCAATGCTTAATGGTTTACTTGCCATATTAAATACATAAATTAAAATATAATAACTAAAACTACCAAAATCGGAATCTTCTGCTCTGATGCTGAATTTAGTCTTCTAACAACACTCCCATAGATTTTATAACCTTTGCGTGATAAAATCGACACACTGAATATAAAACTCAGTGGTGCTCAACAAATTCATACATCCATAAGTTCTAATGGAAACATGATTTTCATATATCATTCAATCATCATATATCACATCCAAGTATAAAGCATGAAATTCAATTAGACTTATGTTAAGCATTTTAAATCAAGGGTTCACATTTTTTAAGCCATAACACATCGTTCAAAGCAATTAAGGTTATTACAAGTTGAAAGGGTAGAGGTGAATTGGGTATGAGGTTACAACCCATGAGGTGAAAATGTGTGATGTGGGCCTACTTGGGCTTGGGCGGCTAACACTTGAAACTTGAAATCCTTTCCCCTAAAATTGAACTGGGCTTTCGTCCTTAAATTGAATGGGTCTCACTGGGACTGAACATTCAAACAAGATCCTGAACTGAAATTCAATGACAACACCGGTGAACTAAGAAATAATTGAATCGGGCTAGACCTGCTTTGATACCATATTCTAAATTGAAAGGGTAGAGGTGAATTGGGTAGGAGGTTAGAACTTATGAGGTGAAAATATGTGATTGAGTTTACTTGGGCTGGAGTCAAACAATGCTAAAAGGTTAGTACTAATCGATTAGCTAGCTAACTTGCACCCTTATATGCCCCAAAAAAGGTGAGATACATTCTTATATCATATATTCATCATTAAAGCATTCAAAAGTAAGAACATAAGTTCATAATTCAAAAGGCATGAATTGTGATTTTATAAGAATACCTTAAACTTATTATCTTATTTCTTAAGCATTTGTTTCCTTTTAACTTATGAGCATTATACATATTAAGAAATAGACCATGATTAAAATTTACATAATCAAAGGGGATTAAATAAGCCAAACAGAAATAGAGGAGTGCGTCCGCTCAAATAGAGAGCAGCCATGTACTAAGCGCATGATCATATCTCAATCCAAATATATCCAAGTAGCATAAACATGCTAATCATTTTTGAACAAAATAATCTTGTTCAAAGCATCAAATTCAAACTAAGTATATGATAAGATCCCAAAGTTACATTCTTTCTTTTTAACTCATTTTAATTCTCATAAACCTCACTATTCTTTAATGTACATTATTTCAGATAAATCACTTGACTAAATTTCAAGTAAAAACATAAGTCACATGAAATTTCACAAATTTCAAGTCATGGGAAAAATATTTTAACATGCATGTGATTTACATCATAAAATTTTTTCTTTCCACAATTTACTCAACCAAAGTCCTCATTACACACCTAGAAGCATAATTATACTCTAAGCATGCAAGGTCTTATACAAATTCCCGAAATTTCAAAATTTCTAGCCATAGAAAATAATCTCATATTTTAGGATTCAAGGAAGATATTACTAGTAAACTATAACCACATGCTAAACATTTTTATTAAAGGAGAATTATTAAGTAAAAGCAAGAAAAATCTTAAGTAAGCCTTTCCCTAGGTTCGGCCAAACATAGAAGAAACACAAGGAAGGATTTCCTTCCATAAACCAACATCCTACCATGTCATTCATACCTCAACAATTCATTTAAACCTTTAATTCATTCAATTTCAACTGACTACACAAAATCCTCGATCTATAGGTCATAGAAAATCCAACTCCTTAAGAATTCATTCAAAGCATTAATACCACAATAAAACCACATTCTTAACATCAAATTAGAAGGAGAATCATTAAGCAAGAAACAAGAAAAACTCATTCTTCACCATATACTAGGTTCAACCAAAAGAGGAAAAAAGGGAAATAGGAGCATGCTCATTGATTATAGACACTACAACTTTCACGATATCCCCAGTAATATAATTAAATATTCAGTTAACTCTATTTTATTCATTTAGGTCAAAAGCCCCAAATTCAAATCATACGGAAAAATTACTAAAATTAAGTATTTATTCAAGGTAATTTTCCCATATTTTAATCACCTAATTAAAAGAGGATTATTGTGGAAAGAAAGTAAGAAAAACACCACCTTGTTATGAAATTAGTGGATGTCTTACATGGGCTAAAAGTCTATATCCCTAGTTCCTAATTTTTGTAGATCTATTAGGGTTCCACTTATTTACCCCTATATATATATATATATATATATATATGGCTTCTCATTAATAATAAGAATGATTACACTTTCGTATTCTCTTTATCCTCTCTTTACTTCTCTCTTATTTTAATATTATTTCATAACGATTTTGTTCTACCAATGATTTAAAGAGATAACTATAGTTTGCGACAATCAAAGTTAAGGTTTGTATATTTGAATTTGTTCACCTTCAAAAGGTACTTCTTTATGCCCTCTAGAATTATATTGCTATAAATAATTATTTATATAATTAGTCTACGGAAATAATTTATTTGTTAATCGAATTTGCAAGATTAATGTCAGGTTCGTAATAATAATGTGTCATTATTTTTAGAAGAATATAATCGACTTAAGCACATGTTATTACATTATAAATAAATAAATAAATAAAAATATCATCGTGTTCTCTCGATTAGCTGGAAATTATAAAAAAAAAAATTCTTTTTGAATGGACATATCCAAATAATTATTCCTGTAAACAAAAAAAAAAAAAAAAATTATGGCTAAAGAAAAAAAAAAAAAGTTACATTCAGTACAAATGTAGTTTTATTTTTTTCTGTTTGGACTTGACATTAAATTATTTTTTTATTAACATGTCACCATACTTCAACCCCTTACAATATGGTATATTCACCTTTTATCATGTACTTTTATTCACACGCTTTCATATTTCTAACTTGTGTTTTATTCTTTTTTTAAGTGGCATGCCAAATATATTTTGGTATGTAAGTATTGTTCATACTTAGATCTTAAATTTTATTGGATTTATTTAATTTAAATTTTCAATAAGATATATTATTATTTAGTTATATAATCAAATTCTTTGTTATGATCTTATTGTCTAATATAACTATTTTGTTTTGTTATAATAACTTCCACGATATTAAATATGCAGATAATGAATTTATTGGCTTTTAGTATTTAGGGCAAGAATTATTATATTTAGATCCAATAGATCTCGGAGATAAAATTAAAGAAGATTAAGGATCTAATTGAAATAGCACAAAGGTAAAAGTTTTCCTCTATTGTTCTTTGGAATAGTTTGAAAGGGAGGTCTTAAAATCAAAAGTTCATCATGAGTAGATGCCTTTATCATTGCTAGATCGTAAAATCATAAAGTAGTTATTTTATTATTATAATTGTTGTTATATATTGACATATATTATCCATGTGTTACTGCTTTTGAGAATTGATTAATTTATTTCTTAAATATAATTAAGATATTGTTGTTATTATATTTAGAGTCTATATTAGCCTTTGATATTGAATTGCCAATGATATTTATACCTCGAATATACTCCTATAGTAGCAACATCAAGAGAGAATAGTGTAAGATATATTTTAGATTTTTCATACCTTTTATATCTTGAACAAAATAAAGAGCTCTTGATAAATATCATGAAGCTTGTGCAATTGGATTTTACACCATTCTCTAAAGTGAATGGATATATATATACACAACTCGATTTTATGCATTTCCTGAGGTGGATGCATAATATTGAGTTGGATATAAATAATGACAAATATATATATACATATATATATACCCAACTAGATTTTATGCATTCCCTAAAGTGAATGCATAATATTGAGTTGAATGTAAATAATGACAAAGATATATTTGTAATTGAGGATATTAATAAGATTATAGTTTAAATAATGATCTTATCAATTATATGCTAACCACATAAGTAATCAAGAATAAATCTTTACCACTAGATTTTATGTATAATATATTATTCCAAAGATGGTTGTAAACCAGAAGTTTACAAATCTAGTTACTTTATTATTTAACATGATCGGTTGGACCGTCCTGATTAGTAATGGTGCGGAAAAGAAAATTTTGATCCTTATATGAATATTTATTAAAGAACTACAAATTTCTTCAAGTCTAATGATTTTTTCATGGTTAGTTTGTTCTTAAAGAAGATTGATTATTAAGCAATTACCAAGTAAGGTTCAAATTAAACTACATGTATTTTCTTGCATATATAAAGGGTAAACCTACCATGTGGATCATTTAAATATTGTATGGGTGCATCCAAAAGATAGTTACATGATTTGCAATCCGAAGTTTGTAAATATTATCGTTAACTTGCAACCTGAAGTTTGGAAGATTATTTGCGCAAATAATTTAATTAAGCATATAATTTTCAAATTATGCTATCAATATAATTCATCTTGATAATGATGGTGAATTTACACATCATACCTTTAATAATTATGGCATGTGTTAATTAAAATAATTTTAGAGTGCTCATTTTTTATTTATGCTCAAAAATTATTTAATATAATCATTTACTATATGATTGCAAGTAATTGCAAGGTAACTATCATGAGAACAAATCTCCCTATTTTTGTAGAGGGGCATATACTATATTTAGTAGTATTTACTCACATCAAGCCAATAAATTATTATATGTTCTCCCTTTTATAATTGATTTTGGATCAAGTATCAAATATTACCCATCGAAAAATTTTTAATGTGTGCTTGATGTTTCAATCGCTCCAGCACAACGCACTAAGATGGTCTCAAAAGGCGATTGAACATAAATGTCGAATATGATCTATGATTAAATATTTAAAACTTTCAAATAAGAAAGTTATATATGTCAAATTTGCTAATTGTTATGGATTTCGACATTATGAGAGAAAATAAATAGTTAGATGAATAAATTATTAGAAAGAATTGTCATTATTATTTCTTGATCCTCATTCAGGATAGTTTAATTTTAAAAAAAAAAAGTTTAAAAGATAATTCATTATTGCAAATTAGTTGCTAGATATATTTACTAATTCAGAAGGAGATTATTAAATCTCACATACTAGCTGCAAATGCTCCTATTAAAATTAAAGTCACCAAAGGGCAAATTGCCTATACTAATGAGTCTAAAGCACGCCTGAAGTGTGGTAGACCAGTCAATTCCAAAGATAAAAATCCTAGACAAAAAAAGGAGCAAATATTCAAGATGGTCAAGCTATAGAAGAGCAAAATGTGGAAGAAGTTCCTCACATGAATAATAAGTTTTCAGAAGAAACACAAGTATGTGAAATCATTGAAAATAATGAGATCTCAATAAATTATATCATGTCTGGACAAAATTAAACCAATATAAAAATAAACATCGATAATATTTTTGTATATAATATAGTGCTTGATATTGTAACAAAATAAGTATCTTGAGTCCTGTCTATTAGGAAACATAGACATAGAATTGATTGGCCAAAACAAAACGATGCATATTGTATTTAATTTACTTAAAAGTAAAATTTAAAAATTGAATATGGGATCAAGAGATGTCAAGCCAGTAAAATACAAATATTTATTTATACGAAATTAAAATGGGGTCATGAGATATAAAACAAACTTGTTGCATAAGTTTTTTGTAAAGAACTTATATTGATTATGAGGATAAATACTCTCATGTGGTGGATGCCATTATAATTTGATATTTGATTAGTCTAACAATTTATGAAAACTTGAAATGCATCTAATGAATTAACGACTGCCTATTTATATAGCTAACTTGATTTAGATATTTATACGAAAATTCCTAAAGGATTTAAGTTGCTTGAAGAATAAAAATCAAATTCTTGAGAAATTTATTCAATTAAATTATATAGAACTCTATATAGATTAATGAATAATGATATCCATGAAATATTGAAAATGCTTGAAGCAAGCAAACTGAAATCTCAAGAAATATGTTCAAGATTTCTATATGGATTAAAGAAATCTCAATACATACAATATAATCGTCTTAATGATATTTATGACTAAGCAAATATTATATTATTTTATGATTATGTTGTATTTATAATATCCTTTTATTGAAAGTCATACGCTTTCACACTTTTGATATTTACTTTATATGCTATCGTAAGTAAGGTGATCTCTTGATTAATGAATATTTGTCGAAAGAATATTACAATAATGATGTTACATGTTCATGCATTTTATAAAGAGATTTGAATATAAATTTGTAAATATTTGATTCGCAAACATTGGAACTCCTGAACAGTTTTCAAAGATTATAGAGTTCTCAAAAGAAGAGTTTGAGATTAAAAATAGTTGTAATATCCTCAACTTTGTAGTTCCTGCTATTCTAACTTTTTCGATGAATTCGATTATCCGAACGAAAGGAAAACTTAGAATAATGGGAAACACTATATATTGAGGATGTGAATATTAATTAAATAGTAATTAATGTG
>CANUEP010123693.1:0-108339 GCA_947857235.1 Jatropha podagrica | reverse complement strand
TAATATACCACACTAGAAATATTATGCATTTAATACATAAACTCTCCAAAAATATTTATGAAATATTTTCTACCTGCCTAAATCATGCAAACATGCTCCAAAAATAGTAAAGAAAATATTAACTATGCATCGTAATTTTTCGGACTAAAATAATATAAAGTCCCGGACCGATGGTACTATTCACAGACCGGTAAATTACTATTACCGACATTAAAAGAAAATCAGTCTGTTACATTTATTGACAAAAAATTATATAAATAAGGACTAAATAGTAAATTTTAAATATTATTCATTTCTAAAAGGAAAACAGAAAAACAGGACAGATATAAAAGGAAAATAGAACAAGAATTATGAGATTAAGGAAGTATCTATGAAGAAGTAGCATTAGAGAGAGACCTAAGGATTAATGTCCATATAACTGTACTTGCAAACGGACACTAATCTATTCATGTCCAAGAGATATCCAATTAAGATTACTATATGGTGCTTACTCAGTATTTCAGTTTATGATCCAAGATAACTTGGTTTAGTGATTAAAGTGTATTATATTCCATTCTGGTGATCACAGAATCGAATTGTGGAGTACTCAATTTATAATTAGTATGATGATCCAAAGTTTAGTATCTTTATTATGTTTATTTTCTTGGAAAGAGCTAACCAAATGATATAACCAAAAGAAATACAACATTCTATTAACTAAAACAATAAAATCAAATTAACATATAAATTATTCTAAAATGACTCAATTTGAAGGAAATACAGATTAAACAGAAACTCACCAAATAGAAACACATATTGAAATAAGATCAATGTAGCACACTAAAATATAACATAATGGTAAGTGCATGTGCGATCCGGTAATAGGTCTAGATTCGATTTCTCTTATTTAATACTAAAAAGAAAAAAAAGACAAATATAAAATTCAAATTGAGAAAGGCTAGACAATAATATTCAAGGGGCGAAATTATGATGCCAATGTTTAGTAACATCATATGGCGGTCCTATGTCACTTCCACCGGGGAAATTTCCTTGCATCCTTGGGTCATTGGCTCCGATTCCAGTAGCCGGAGGAGGCATTCCTAGTCCCATGCCATTTCCACCATTAATATCATCAACGTTGTTATCTTGATAAGGCTGCAATCCTAACCCAAAAGGGTGTCCACTTACAGAGTTAATAGTACCATGAAGAGACTGTTGTCCCATCTCAAAATGATTTCCACCACCACCCATATTCATATTATTCGAAGGGAGACCCAAGCTGAAAATATTACCAGTGGACCCAGTAGGAAACCCAATATCACCACCACTAAGGGTGATATTATAGCCATATGGGTGGTGGGTTATTATATCATTCTTAGCACCACTACTACCAACAAGGTTATCATTGTTATTGTTAATAATATTAAGATACCATTGATCCCATATCATAGTATCTCCAAGATTACTATTCCTGATATCTCCTCCAGTAGAAGCAGCAGCAGCACTAGCACCAGCGACATCGGTTAATTGGTGGTCTGTTTCTTGCATATTAGGGCCCTCATTAGGAGGTGGAAGAGGAGGAAAAAAAGAGGTTGTAGGTGGAAGCGGAGGAACTTGTTGAAAATACTCCACTCTTTTTCTTAAATCTTTCATCCTCTCTTCTAGTAACCAAATCAAAACCTGCAACTCATTAAACTCAAAATCGTCAGCTCCATTACCTTTATGAAGTTTATCCATTAGATAACTCATCTCCACCTCTCTATTCTTTCTTTGATTCTTTCTTGATTGTTCGTGCACTTTGGCCACTCTTTCTTTCAGGTAACTTTCTTGATTCATCATCTTTTTGCACCGTTCAATTTGCGGTATGTTTTGATATCTCACCAGCAATTGTTCCACCAATGGTCGTGACGGCCATATCATTGGTTCAGTCTCATCTGGGCTATAGATGATAACAAATGCACTAACACCACATAAGGTTGTTAGTTCACTCACTTTCTTCAATAACCCTATTCTCCTTTTTTTGAGACTGGCTTTTCTTGCTGCATCATTCACTATCCAAACTAGCTTAACCTTCTTTCTTGTCATTTTTGCTTTTTCTTGCTATAGCTAGTAACTCTTTCTCTTTTGCTCTACACTCAACTAGATTCAGGTACATATATATAGCAAGGACTGATGTCTATGGAAATAATCGTACATAAAAGGGATAGAATTACCTACTTCCAGAACCAATCAATAAAAAATAATTTTTTGATTTAAAATGAGGGTATTTTGATCATTCACTAAAAAGACAGATTATTACAATTTATTTTACCATTTATAGATTTGCTTGGTGTAAAGGTAGACCCATACATTACGTATATTATAATTCTTATATAGAAAATAATATATATTACACTCAAATTTGTGTGAACGCCACTTAAAATATTATTATTATTATTAGGGCAAAAATGGAAAAGGAAAAATTATATTTTCACAACCAAATAGGTTTTTTAATATCCTTTTGTATTAAGGTTAACAAATCTACTTGCTTAGATTCGAAGATAATGGTATTTTGGTAAGTGAGTTATAGTGCTTTGCTGTATATGGTAAGACATTTCATTTTTATCTAGTGATATTATTTTAACAATTTAGGGTGGATTAATATGATATATGCCACTTGTCAATCAATGGGTAAATTTGTCAAAGTGAATTTATATTTGTACATGCAGATGTAATATTAAAAAAAAAGTGATCCTCAAGGCCACTGCCAAAACTAATATTAAAAAATTTATTATTGCTCATATCTTTGAATTTTATTTTCAGATTAAATTTTAAATTATTATTATTATCATTATATTGATTTCATCTATGGTATTTTGCTATTTAGGCAGTTATAAAAAAAGAAGTGTATATCTTCTTTTTAACAGAAGGAAAGAAAATGAAAATGATCGATTTGAACTTGTAGAAAGATAATGAGGTCAAACAATGGCCATAAATAACTATCGAGTAGAGTAAATTATTGCATGTAGTATATATTTTATTCTCTGTCAACTTGATCAGATACTTTAAATGAAAATTATATTTTTTATTTTTTTTATAAATGATTTATTATTAAACTTTTTATACATAAATATAAAAATATATTGATCTATATCTCATATTTTATATATAGAAATATATTAATATATATCCATATTTGTATACGCTGTCATCTTAATGGAATTTCTAATTTAGTTTATTCTAAAAAAACTAATACTAAAAAATTTATCATTTCCTTTAAAAGTCTTAAATTCTTTTTTTTTTTTAAGATTCTTTTTTCAGAGAATGATATTATTATAATGTTATAACTCCAGCAGATGTAAAAGCATAATACAATATAAACTAAAAGCCCTCGAGGGCTCCTAAAATGGAGATAACGACAAAAATAATATTTTAAAAAAATTATTTATGTTAAATCGAAATATTTACAGATCTATTATTTGTACTATCATAGACAGAAAATTGTTGCATTAAAACGACAATGCCAATTGGTAGTTTTAGTTCAAAACAATAAGCTGCTTGTACTGTCTAATAGTCAGTGTGAAGTATTGAAAACAATAAGCTAATAACTTTTCTCTATTGCTCTATTATCAGTTAGATGAAGGCTCATAAAGCAACAAACGTTGATGCATATGAAAGCAGAAAGAGTGAACTATGTGGTCTATTTATAAATTAAATCAATAAAAAAATATTTTTAGGGTTCAAATGAGATAATTTTTTACCATCCATTGGACCAAAAAAACAAATAACTTCTACAAAAAAAAGCCACTTATAAATTTATTTTGTGCATGGATGAGTCCATACATTTGGGTGTAGGCATTTCTTATTCATAAAAATATATATTATACTCAAATTTATATGAGGGCCATTTAAATTATTATTATTTTTGCGTGAACTAAATTGGATTTTTAATAGCCTTCTGCATTTAAATTAACAAATCTAATAAAAAAAACTACTCAGATTATTGTTAGACCTCTCTCTTTCGCTCTCTCTTTTTTGGTATATTTTTTTATATTTTATTTTCTGAACCACCGCCGATCGTCTTTTTTAGTCGGCGGTGGTTTTTTTTCGTCAATTTCTATCATTTTTCTTTAATTTTTTCTAATAATTTTCAAACCTATGATCGTTTAAAACAAAATCCTGATTTAATCTCTCAGATATGTAATAGTTGATAGATCTTATATATTTTTAGTATGATCTTAGTAGGGTTATTAATTTCTCTGCATTTCTCTTGTGATTTCAAATATAAAATGAATTGTTGGTTGGTTGTGGTTAGAGACTTCAGATATTCAAGTTTTCGGATAAGTTTTCTTTTACAAATGAGCCTATTTGTGCTGCTTTTTTCTCCATTAACGTTTGATATATTAAACTCTTCTATGAGCCTTGTTATTAAAGGTATGAATTTGTGCGATATGTGAATTTTATATTTATATACATTAATGTGATGTAAGAAATAAAAGAGTTGCATATGTTTAGTATACATGTTCGTCTATATACTAAATCAATCAAAAATAATTTATTGATTCATGAAAAAAAAAGATAGAATAATAATTGTTTTAAAAAAAATATTTGCAAATTTACTTGGTGTATGGATGGAGCATATAGCTAGCATAGACAATTCTTATATGTGAAAAAATAGTACATATGATACTCAAATTTATGTGAGGCTAATAAAAAATATTATTATTATTATTAGGGTAGAAATAGGAAAAGACAAATGATATTCTCAAAACCAAGTTGGATTTTTAATAGCCTTTTGCATTTTAGTTAACAAATCTACTATTTTAGATTTGAAGGTCATTAATGATATTTTGACAAGTGAGTTATAGTTCTTTGTTGTATCCAATAGGATTTTTAATTATTGTTTAATAATATTATTCTAGTAATTTAGGGAGGATCAATATGATATTTGCACTCGTTATTCAAGATGTGAATTTGTACCATACATAAATTTATATTTATATATATAAAGGTAGTGAAAAAAAAATAAAATATGGTCCTTAATTTTTATTTATTATTTCTTCTAAAAGTCTTAAATTCCTTTGTTTTAGGAATATGAAGTCAAAAATTTATATTACACTCAAATTTATGTGAGGGCCATAAAAAATATAATAATTATTATTAGGATAAAATAGGAAAGGAAAAATGATATTTTGAAAAATCTAAGTTAGATTTTTAATAGTCTCGTGCATCTATGTTAATAAATCTATTTGTTTAGATTTGAAGGTAATGATATTTTAGCAGGTGAGTTATAATTTTTTAGTATAAATGATAAGATATATAATTTTTATTTAATAATATTGTTTTAACAATTTAGGATGTACCGATATAATATTTGCCACTTATTATTATTGAAGGTGTAAATATGCGCCACACGTTAATTAATTTATATTTATATATGTAAATGTAATATAAAAAGTAAAATTGTATTCTTCGTGGGACAAAACCCTAAACCAAAATTAAAAAGTTCTGTATTTTCTTTAGAAGTTTTAAATTTTTTTCTTTTTTTTTAGACTTTTTAGAGAATTTTATGATTATAATGCTAGTTTTATTTTAATTAATTAGCTTTTATCTTTGCAAATTAATATGTTTGCAAGACAAAATTGACATTTGGATTCGTCTGAATTTGAATTGTAAAAATATGATAAATAAAGCTAAAAAAGCCAATAGAATTTCATGGTTTTGATTCCCAATTTGAATATGAATCTAAGTGATATGCAAATAGATTTTGAAATTTATCTATAAATTGCAACCAAATCAATAAAAATCCCTTTCTCCTTTCTCATCGTCTTTTTATTATTTTAAAATACTTTTTATTATTGCCATTACTTTTGGACGATTAATTATTATTTTTATTTTTATTGAAAGATATGTGATTATTCTAAAATTCTCACTAGAGGCTAGAGATAATACTCGCTAACTTAATTTAATTTTTTAATTATTTTATATTATGCATGAAATATTATTAATTTATTTATGATATTATTTTTATTTGCTTGTGTATTATTTATATATTCATGCATATATTAATTGTATTAAAAATTATTTTTATTAAATTTTATTTTAATTTTTAGCCAAACAAATTATTATTTTTATACCAAAAATCTAAGTCCTCGTATCCTTTTTAGTTTTGAGTTCTAATGCACTTTTTCATTAAACAATAATTTTTTGGAGTCAAATCAGATATTTTCTTTGACGTTTTCCTTTAGTTAGTAATTAAACTAAAGGTGATGACTCTTTTTTTCAAAAACGAAATAGATTAAATTTACTTTTTGCCACCAGATTTAGTCTAATTAAGCATTTCAATTTCTTTAATCAGAATGATGTTTGGGTGTCGTTTCACAATTTACAAATTTAATATAAATATAAACTATAAGCCCATAAGGGCAGCCCAAGCCCATAATAAAGACAATAACACAAATAATATTATTTTCAAAAACTATTTATCAATTTGATGTCAACCCCAAACTGTTTATAAACTTAAGCTCCGCTTATAAATTTAAATTTTATTTATTTCTATAAAATAACTTGTAGGAAAATATTTTTTATTATTTAGAGCGTTTAGAAAAATAAATCAATGGAAAATATTTTCTGGTTAAAGGAAAATTAAATTATTTTTTAAGAAAAATAACTTCTTATTTTTTAGAGAATAAAATATTTTCTAAATATTAACAAACTTTATAAATCTATATTTTTTTTAATTTATTAATAATCATAGATATTACCATTAGTTACCATTTACCACAGCTGGCCACCACCATTGTCACCATTACGAGCCACCACCACTATTTACCCATAGCTTTTATAATTTATATATTTTTAGCATCAACACTTTTAGCATTCAAATATATATATATATATATTTGAAGCTTTTAAATTAAATTTAATTTTTTAAATGAAATTTTTTTATTGATTAATATATATTGGATAATAAATTATGAGATTAGTTTATATTGATAATAATTGAAAAATAATTTTATATTAATTACATAAATTATATAATTATTTTATAAAAGTTTTAATATTAAAGATTTATGGAAAATTAGATTAATATATATGTAAAAATTATATGTTAGTAAAACTTTAATTTTTTTAGTAATAAATACAAATCATAATTTAAATTTTACATTTATAAATTGCTTAACTAATGTCTTATTGAACAGATAATATTTTTTATACCATGCTAAGAATAAATATATAAAAAATAATTTAGGAATTTGGAATAGCTATTTAAAATCATATGTATTTTATAGAATAATTTGAGTTTTTCTCATGTTTAGTATAATGTTAATCTTTTTTTTATTAACAAGGTAAATAACGAAGTTCAATTTCTCTTTTTTTAAATCGTCCAAATTGTCAAACCAAATTGCCACAAAAAATTTAATTTAATTTGAAATTTGATAATTTTATTTGGTTTTCATAATTTTCAAATCACTATTTTAAGTTTGATTCCATTATTATAATTAAACTAAATAAAAATGATCCACGACCGGCCCTAATAAATATTATGACTTTGCTTTTTTTTTTTTTTTCACATCGATGACTTTGACTTTTTTTTTGTTAGAAACTCCATTGAGACTCTTGAATTCTAATTAATAGGCATTCTAGTCAACAATATAAATATATAATAGTACTATTAGACATCAATAACGACCATTGACCTGGAATTTTGAAATATTTTTATGAGTTATATTAAATTTATTTTCATAGGAAAAAGAAATTCTGCTGTGATTTCATTGTAAGTCTATTATTAAAAAAAAAAAAAAAAAAACAAAGGAATATATTGGGATCATCGTGTTCTAGGTTCGTGCATGCATCAAAACAAATTAATTTAAAAATATAATTATGGATAAATAAAAATAAGAAAAGTATAATATTTATATATTTATGTCAGTCAACTATGGTTAGACATTGTTTGTTAAGTAGATGAAAGCAGCCAGATTGACTGGACTTTTTTTGTGGAACGGCAACCAAAAGTGGTGTTATGCAATCTTCCGTTCTATACAATTATTTTTCTTATTTCCCTTCTAATTAACTTCTATATATAAAACTAAAACTCCCACATTACAATCATCAATCTTCTCTGCAATCTTCAAATTAACAAGCAAAGAAAAAGAAACCATGGCCGCCTCTTCCTCCTTTGCTACTGTTGCCAAGAGGTAAACGACCCATCTCTTCTTATTCTTCTTCTTCTTCTTTTGTATAGTTGTCATTACCATCACTTCTTTATGACATTTTTTATTCCTGCAGACTACAAGGCAAAGTTGCCTTGATAACTGGAGGAGCTAGTGGGATCGGCGAGGCAACTGCAAGACTTTTTGCACGACATGGCGCCAAGGTTCTTATCGCCGATGTCCAAACCAAGTTGGGTCAGTCCTTGTCGGAGGAAATCCGGTCAGAAACCGGACAACCTGTATCATACATACAGTGCGATGTAACTCAAGAAAACGATGTCGAAAACGCGGTAAACACTGCCGTTTCAATGCACGGAAAGCTTGATATAATGTACAACAATGCAGGAATTATAGGAAAATTTGATCCCAATATTTTATCACTGGAACGCGAAGATTTTGAAAGTGTGATCGACATAAATTTGTACGGTGCATTTTTAGGAGCGAAACACGCCGCAAGAGTAATGGTTCCAGAAAAGAAAGGGAACATCCTTTTCACAGCAAGTGTTGCTGCTGTAACGTATGGTGGGACTCCATTACCTTACGCAGCATCAAAACATGCAGTTGTTGGCTTAACAAAGAATTTAGCAGTTGAATTAGGAAAATATGGAATTAGGGTGAATTGTATTTCACCTGCTGGAATACCAACACCTATGGCTGCCAAAATAATGGGGGTGGATTTAAAAACTGTGCAAGAAGTATCAATGGCTGTGGCTAATCTAAAAGGAGTGAAGATTGAACCTGATGATGTTGCTGAGGCTGCATTATATCTTGGAAGTGAAGAGTCTAAGTTTGTTAGCGGATTGAATCTTGTTGTTGATGGAGGTCATTCTTTAAGGCATTCAGATTTTGGTATTGAAGATAATAAGTCTTGATTGAGGTTTAATTACACTTAATAAGTCTTAATTAAGGTCACTCAAGGTGATGAATTTGTTAAATTTGTATTGATGAGGGAAGGGATTTGTTTCATTGTTGGTGAAATACAAAACCTTATGTAATTCTTGAATTGTGTTATTTTTGTTATTATATTAATACAACCATAGTTGGAATAAATTTAAAATGATATTCAAACAAAAAATTTAAATTGTGTTTATTTATATTTTTAATTTTCCTTATTAATTACTCAATCAAAAACGACATAATTGAGAGTAAATTAATTTAATTAATTCGGTTAGATTAAGTTTTAATCCAACCTTTAATTGATTATTGAATATATAAATTTTTTTAACCTTTAATAAATTTCTACTTCAATAATTGTTGAGTATTGTTTGAATGTTTTGGCATCCAACGAAATTGACCGCTGAATTGCATGTAATGAGGACATCATGTCAATCTACGTGTGGAAAATTTTTAAGGAAAGGAAAAAGAAATAAAGAGACCACTAAATTCTAAATTGGAGGCTCGCCACGTGGAATTAATACTTCCACTCAGTCAAATTCGTCTATTTTTCAAATTATCTTTCAAATTACCTGTTGCCACAAAGGATAAGGAGGTTATAGTCCAATTAATCTTCTAGAAATCAATCTAATAATATATTTCCATATTATTAGAAATATATTAAAAAATCAAATTAGAAATTTCATTATACAGATACTAAGAAATAGATACAGATAAATATATTTCCATATTATTTACTGGAAGTCTAATAATAAATATTTATATAAATAAAAAAATAAAATTTTGATTTGAAGTATCTGATCGAATTGACAGAGCATGATATTTGTATTATAGTTGATCCCTTAGTCCACTTGATGGCAATTCATGGTCATTGTTCGACCTTACGCTAGATAAAATCACCATAACGGTGATAACAATAATTCAAAATTAAATCTGATAATGAAATCTCAAGATATGGACAACAATAACTCAGAACTAAATCTGAAAATAAAATTTTAAAATATGAACAATAATAAATTTCAATATTTAGTCGACAATAACTCATCTGAAAACAAATCTAAAAATTATTTACAAAAACACAAAAAAATAAAGAGGTGACTATCGATGAGAGCTCGTTATTATGTTAATATTTTGATGATGTGCAAAGTGATATAAATAAATACATTTCTATTATAGTAAAATTACATTAATAGGCAGTAATCCAATATATATATATATATATATATATATATAATCAAATGACATTTTAATGTAAATATAACGTAAGACCCGAAGCCTCCAGCGGAGAAATTTCTTTGTTCCAGTTCTTTTAACCTCTCCTTATAAATGGTTATCGTCAACTTGAAGTTCCTCTGAGGTTTGCATATTCTTGTTTCTGCAAACCAAATAGGATCATGGCCACTCTTGCCAAGAGGTACACAATCTCTCTTTTCTTTATTTTTATTTTTTTCCTCTTCTGTGTAAAATTTCTTTCTATAAAATTACAAGTTTTTTTACATTAAAAAATATATTCTTTAATCAATTAAATTATTGTAATATAATTGCTTTTTTGCGCTATACAATGAACTCATCCATCTTATATAACATGAAATTAAAACATCATATTATAATTAATTTCCCAATGTAACAAAATAGAATCCCAAAAAAAAAAAAAAATGATGCGTTACATATATTGTTGTTATGTGACAAATTCTACAATTTTTTCTCTTTATTTATTTTTAAAAAATTATATGTTGGAGGAATTAAAATTCTAAAGAACTGTGCTATTATCTGTACAGGTTAGAAGGCAAGGTAGCCTTAATAACAGGCGGCGCAAGTGGAATCGGAGAAGCCACCGCAAGACTCTTTGCCAGGCAAGGAGCGAAAGTTGTAATTACAGATATCAATCCGATTTGGGTCGCTCTGTATTAAACCAAATCGAATCAGAATCCAACCAACCAGTATCCTACATCCATTGCGACGTATCAAAAGACTCCGATGTCCAAAACGCAGTAAATGCTGCCGTTTCAATGCTCGGCCACCTTGATATAATGTTTAACAATGCAGGAATTACAGGAAACTACAACCCAAGCATATTATCAATTGAACGTGAAGATTTTAATAAGGTTATGGATATAAATGTTTACGGAGGATTTTTAGGAGCCAAACATGCCGCGAGAGTAATGATACCAGAAAAGAAAGGATCTATTCTGTTTGCTTCAAGTGTTGCAGCAGTTACTTATGGTGGTGTACCGCATGCTTATACGACGTCGAAGCATGCAATTGTTGGGCTAACAAAGAATTTAGCTGTAGAGTTAGGGAAATATGGGATAAGGGTTAATTGTATTTCTCCGGCGGCCGTAGCCACCCCTTCCGTTGTTAAAGCTTTGGGTATGGATGAAAAGCAAATAGAGGAATTTAATTTGGCAATAGCAAACTTAAAAGGAGTAAAAGTAGATGCGAATGATATGGCAGAGGCAGCTTTGTATCTTGCGAGTGGACAGTCTAAGTTTGTTAGTGGATTGAATCTTGTTGTTGACGGAGGTTTTAGCTTGAGACAATCTGGTTTCGGGATTGGTAAGTCTTGATTTAATATTTACTTTTCTTGAATTTGTCTTTTCTTTGAAGTTCTGAAGACTGGTAAAATTAAGTACCCAATAAGTATGATTAAGATCTTAATTAATACAATTTTTTACATTGAATAAATGTCTATTACTTTCTTTCTCTTTTAGTTTGCAAATGTATTTTTTATGCTTAGGAATATTTAGGTAGATTCTTTCACTTTGGATTTTTAACCCTATTGAAGGTATTTAAAATTCAAATTCCTAACTTTATAAGCGAAATTCACATTATAGCATAGTCTATTTTCATTAATCCAACTAACCATCGTTTCTTGACGAAGAAATTACCTGTGTTTCAATTATGGGATGACATATTTTTTACAAACTAATACCATATATAATCATATAATGCGGCATTTTCTATGTAGCCATTAAATTTAACAAATGAACTTCACATGCGTCATAGTTAGTTTTGAGTAATCAAATTAAAAAGAATTATTCAAAATATTAAAAAATAGTGGAAGTTAAACCTTTTCAAGTCATTTACCCTTTGTCAAATTATGAATCACTACAGAATTTAATAATTATTTCACAATAATCGACTGAATTTTATTAATTAGTTTAGAATTTGGGAGAAGTTTTATAATTTTGATAATATAATAGCATAATTAAATTTAATAGAATTCAAGTACGTAAGTCGTTCGTGTAATCATTTTATAAATGTAATATAGAAAAAGGCGTTGATGCTACTTTTCCTTTTATTGCTTGGATACATTGATGCTTTCTCCTTTCAGGTTGGTTATAGACTACCTTTATCGCCAGCTTTTTTATTTTATACTTTTTCTCATCTTAGTTTTTATCATTATGGGAAGTTGATTAGCATCTTTAATGTATTATTGTACTGTTGTTGTTGAATATTGATGTTTTTTAGGTTTTTTCCTTTAAGTTATTTGGGTTAGGTTGGGTGTATGCGAAAACCTAATGGCTCGGGTTAATACTTAAATAAGAGAAATTTTTCCGTTGATTGGAAGAAAATAACTATAGAAAATGCTTAAGGAAAAAAGTTTTCCGTTGATTGGAAAAGAAAAGGAAAATAATAATTGATAAAAAAAGTAAAATGTATCTTATTTTTCATTTGAACCCATATATTTAAAAGGATAATTAAGAATTATCTCTGTTCGATTTATTTAAAAAGAAGTATTTTTCATTTGTACATGCATTGTTTAAAATCCAAATCATGTTGCACAATTTAGATTTTGGACAGCCATGCTTATGAGTCTCCTTTTACCAAACATGATTTTAGAAATTGAAGATTTGTGTAGGATGAGATTCAACAAAATATTTCGAGCATTCGATTTGATTTTTTTTTACATGGGTTAGACTTTTTTTTTTAAGAAAAAGACAACAATAAAAAACTAACAAATATTATCTGAGTATAAGTAAAAATCTGATTTATCATGAGAAAACTCACCTAGCAGCATCGGAGGAAGATCTTCAAGAACATGAACACCATTTATTTTTGCAATTCTAGTTTTTCCAAGTATTCTCAATTCGTCTTTTTGCAATTCTAGTTTTTGTTAATACAGTATTTTAATTTCAAACAATCTCTTTATTTTACAACATTTATTTTTCAAGCGATTGTTTGTGAAGTGTTATCGTGGAGCCAAAACCTTTAGTCTTTTGATTAAAAAGTTCAAGTGGCGTAATTTATTCTGTAGTTAGTAAACTTTAATATCTAGCATGCTCAAACTGTTAGTCCATGGTAATTGTTTTACAGTGGGAACAATTGTTGGCATGCTTAGTGGGACACCATTGTTGCAGCTTTCATTTTCTCAACTATTGTCTTTGAGGTTCATAAATGCCTCAAAAAACATGCTCTGGAAAGGAAATTGTTAGGTCACAAGACTCAGATGAAGGGCGTGCTGTAAGTCTTGAAAAATTTATTCCGCAAAACATGGAACATGCTGAAAGAGGATATCATCCTTAGGAGGAAGAAGAGATTCTAATTCTCAATCCCAAACCCACAGAAATTGAATGTACCTTGGTTGCTGAACAAAACTTGGAGCATGTTAAGTCGGTTCCTATATATGTATCTTTTTTTTTTATATACTAATTCACTTTATGTTGTTGAAGTCTTGAAGAAAGGCCTGGAACAACAGGCAGAGACTCTCTTAGAAATGATGAAACTGATGTTTAATAAATATTCTTCTTCTGGATCTCCTATCGTTTCATCATTTACAAGGAGACAAGTGAGCAAGGCTGAAGAAGTCCAGCTCAAAGATCAAACCATGAAGGAGTACCTACAGTTTCAATCTCGTATCCCACGACCAATTTTGCAACTTTCAACCTTTGATGGAGAAGGATATATGACAATTGCGTTGAAGTCCATGTTAGAACATAAAAAACTATTGCAGGTAACATTCTTCTCTTTTTTTTCTTTTTTTTAGCACAATATTTATAATCCTCCCTCCTTCTCTCTCTCTCTCTCTCTCTCTCTCTTAGATTTAGAGGAGGAGATCACAAATCCCTCGAGCTCAAAGAAAATAAAGAAACAAAGTACTGACCTTCCTCCACCCAAAAAACAGAAGACAGTGGCTCAGAAGATGTACAGGCAAAAAAATACAAGAAAATCCTACATCTTTTGCTACAGTTAAGCCCAATGGCAAAACTTCTATATCTGAATATAGGCACTCTTCTCGCTTCTCTGATTAAATGAAAAGTAAACCAACATGTATAGATGACCCTGTTGAATTATCAGATGGTCCTGAAGCGTCAAACCATCAGTCTCCAAGAACAAAGTCTCCTAAGCATGAAAGTCCTTCAAATGGGAATAGCCTTTCAACTGAGGCTAGAAATTTGGTTGGGCTTTAACAGATGAAGAATGACGTATCAAGCCAATCTCATGCGTAGGGGCAATTGTTTACACCATATTTTAATTTTTATATATTATGGGCTTGACTTGAGAGTTTATAATTCATTTTGGATTAGGCCTTTAAATATTGAAGGCCCATAATTAATTAATTTTGAGCAACTATAAAGAGGTTAGATGGATCAATAAAATTGCTCTCATGCCGCATGGTGAAAAGAAGTTATTCGAGCAATTACCTGTATAAGTTGAGAAGTCGCCCGCGCAGAAAAAGATAATCATAGGTGTCTATAAAAGTCAAGCTTAACTACAGAATTAGGCCCCAACAATCAACTCCAAAAAAATCAAAATCAACTACAATTTCTCAAGCAAAGAGCAATTTCAATTTCATTTATGTTCATTGGAATTTTCTTTTCCAAGTATTCTCAATTTGTCTTTTGCAATTCCAGTATTTGTTAATACAGTATTTCAATTTCAACCAATCTTTTTATTTTACAAAACTCTTTACAATATTTATTTTTCAAGCACTGGCAAATGAATTTTCGGTAGTAGGTGAAGCGTTATCGTGAAGCTAAAACTTTCAGTCTTTTAATTAAAAAATTTAACTGGTGCAATTTATTCTATAGTTGGTAAACTTTAATACCAGACATGCTCAAACTGTTAGTCAACCGTAATTATTTTGCAGTTTGATCAGTTTGAAGTAGGTTTTGAGAGAGCCCATCAATACACATATTGGCTTCCTGAAAGATATGAACAATTATAGTATGGTTGAAATTGAGAAAATAGAAGTCTGATTGAAACGCAGCTGGTGGAGAGATAATACCGTTAAAGAATTGTACCACCAACAAATATTGCCTGGCTACCTTACAATGATTAGGCCATTATTGTAGACCAGATATGCCAATTTAGTCTATAATTTCTTTTATTTTTCATTCTCTTCTTTTATTTTGAATGTATTTTTATCCTTTTAATTTCCATAATTTCTTACAATAGACTTTTCCAAAGTTATAATTTCTTACAATACAAAATAGTCTTTCAATCACTTGAGACTCATTCTAAATCGGTAATAACTTTTTGAGTATCTTTTAAAGTTCTGATTAATCAAAACGCTGAACGCTGCTTAAAAAATTATTCGGTAACATAATGTTTAAATTAACTTTTAGAGGTTATGGTAACTTTTTATGAAAAGTTAACTCATATAACGTTTAGTTTTTAGCGTTTTATAAAACGATACTCAAACAGTTAACAGCTAAACGCCACTAAAACAACTAACAACTAATTTTGTCCAACGAACCCCAACTATTTGCAAATGTCAAAAATCTGTTTAAACAGCTGCAAAATAACAGTCATTCAGCTAGTTAATGAATTAACTAATAAATCTAATTAGTATAATACTATAAAAAAATTAGAATCTCCACTTGCTTGTTTTGTTGGTTCTTCCATCAAACCTAATTGTGATGATGAACTTAGAGAAGATCCTTTTAAAGATTCTTATATTAATTTAATTAAAACAATATATCGAAGCAACCACTACTTACTTAAGACAAATAATTGGAAAACACTAATCCACTTGTTTAGTGGCAATCCCATTTAATCCACACTTATTATTTTCTCATAAATGGTAATACTTTTCCCCTTAAAAGGACAAAAAAAAAAAAAAAAAAAAAACAATGGCAACGAGTAACAACAGAATAGAGCAAGCGATTAATTATGAAATTTGTACTATTTCGATCACAATGAATTCGATCAAATCATTTAAATTTAAGGTTGCCTTTTTATTTTATTTTTTATATAGACGGTTTATTATTATATTTTTTATATAAAAATATAATATTTATTTTTTATTATATAATTTTCTTTGAATGAAACTTTCAATTTAATTTCTTCTAAAAAACAGAGAGCGAAAGGGTAAATAGCATTGAACCTTCTTGAAACTGAACAGGTTGACTCTTTAATTGATGCAAAAGGGTCATTATTAGTTAAAAGTCTAGTGTTTCGAATTCCCAAAGGGCTTAAAAGAATCCCAAAAGAAAAAGGAAATCCAAACAGCAGAAAAGAAATATTAATATACAGACAAAAGTATCATCAACACATAATGTAAGAAATGCGTCCCGATCTCATTGGACGAACAAAAACTTAAAGATGACTTTGGATTTATTTATTTTTTTAAAATATTTAGATTTAAGATGGATCATATCAAGTCAACTAGAATTAGATTAATTAGCGGATTCATACAATAATTTCATTTTTTCAAATAAATATCCAAAATTCCACAATTGCAACATCTGTAACATGGAATTAACTTCCTCCCAAATTGTCATAATTCTAATTTTTTTCATCCGAATTCATATAATTCGAATAAGGCTCAATTTGATATAAAATTTATTTAAAAATCTGTTTTTTTTATATAATTATTATTTTTTTAATATTTTAATTAATAAAAATATTTTAAATTTGAAAGTTAAGAAAGGAAAGAATTTTTTTAAAATATAAAGAATAATTACAAAAACAAATTGCAGAACCATGTTGTGTTTTTTGATTTAAAAAATAATTAAATAAAATATATAAAACAGTCTTTTTTTACTTTTACTTTCTCCTTCCGTTTTTGAATTCTACAAAAATTAACGAAATGATTAAATCATTTTAATTTTAAAAAAATAAAAATAATTGAATAAATTATCTTTTAATTGATACTCATTTAAATGAGATAAAATTTATTACAGATTCAAGTTGAAATTGCTTTAAATTGTATACAAGTATGAAAAAAGTAATTAATGGGAAAACAAAAGAAGCGAAAAATTTTAATTTGGTAACATCCTCCATTAATTATTTTAGATTTGATAATTTAGAACACAAAAATTAATAATTAATACGAACATTCATCATGGATTTTATTAACAAAAGAGAATGTAAGTCAATCAGATATAGTTTAATTGATCTTTTCAGTTATTAAGAGAGAGATATTCTTATTGTACAGTCTGTAATATTATTTCAGCTATCGAACCTCCTAATGAGAAAAAAAAAGAATATGCAAATCCTTCTACTTCTTCATTTTATCACCTACATAAACTTGTCACTCTCCATTTTATTGTTCCTTTTTTAAAAGAGTTTGGTTGATGAATCCCCAGCTTACATAAGCTATAGCTTTACTATTGCATATCTCCTTCACAAACAAAATCATGAGTGAAAAGAGAGCTTTGCTATATACAAAGAAATGCAAAAGCTAGCAGAGTCTCATGTGGATTGCAAATCCAACAGGAAGACAAAACACAATCACCTTTTTCTACTTGCACTTACAAGAGACTTCCACTTGGAAAGATCTTCACCATGCCAGAGAGGCACTACTTTACTATTGCAAATTCCACACATTGCAAAAGTCACAAATAAGTGGGATTGTGACTTTTTTTTTTCTCTCTTCAGTAATTATGCATAATAATATTAGAGGATGTATTGGACAAAGGTAGCTATTAATTATTTTAGTAGCGTTTAATTGTTTTATTAGCGTTTAGCTATTTTGAGTAGCTTTTATAAAATGTCAAAATTAAACGTTAAAGGGGTAAATCTTTTATAAAATATTATCTTAATATTTAAAAATTAGTTCAAATATTATGTTATGGAATACTGTATAAAATATTTATTAATATTTTGACCGATTAAAATACTAAAAGTTACTTAAAAAATTATTATTGAACACAACCTAAATTCTTTTTAGCAGTAATTTGGAATTGAAGTGGTGAAATTTACGTTTTTCATACATGTATTTTTTTTAACCGAAAAGAAATAGACTTTAATTTATAAAATTAGTGAATTAATCTTTCACTATTTTTGAAAAAGGAGATCAATTTTATTTTTTTTATCAATAATATAATTCAAATCACATAATTTCATTCCAAAAATGTATTTTTAAAATTTATAGATTTTATTTTCTAACCTATCGAATATAAAACTCTACGAAATTTGTAAAATCCATGAATGGTACATTCTATCGATTCAAAAGATCACTAAAGGGAATTTAAATTTTATTAATAAAAGCATGATCTATTACATTTTTAAAATTTGTGGTCCTCCAATATAAAATACATGAAGAGAAATAGTCTCCAATTTTATCACAAAAGTTAAAATTTTCAAATTTGAGTGATCGTAGATACAAATATAATCTCAAATTTTAATATAAAATTTAATTACTAAAATGAACCAAATAAAATAGAATAATAGAACTAGCTAAGGATTGTGATTGAATTGACAATACAGACTGAGCATTCAGAAAGAGTTATCAGATTCGATCTTCACTAAATGCATATGTAGAAAAAAGTGAGGAACTTTAACTATGACTAAACTTCGAATCAGATTAAGCGATCTTTGATAATAGAGTTCGGATTTCAATAATTTAAAAAAAACATAACTTTCTAAATTTAAAAGAACATAGCTCTCCTACAAAGGAGAGCACAAAAGAAATTAGGGGTATTGAAAATCCAAGCAAGACCTAAAAGAGTGAGTGAATGGCTTGTTTGAACCACTTTAGTTTGCTTAAAGAAAATTAAAAAAGTCTCCACTACTAAATTTTGCTAAAAACCATAGAATATATAATTGAGGTGATGTACATGATTAATGCTCTTTCATGTCCATTTTGGGAAGTTTTACCTATTCTTAAAATGATTGAAGAAGGTTTTGTAAGGAAAGGACCAAAAATTGGTTAACAAAAGGTTGGTTTTCAGTTGTCCTACAAATGAAAGCCATCCAATAATAGAAATTTAAATATTTTTTTCTAAAAAATTTAAAATATTTTCTACATGTCATTATTCCTATGAATCTATGTTGGTGATTGGTGTTGTTCTAATTTTACCTGCCTACAATAAAAGCTTAAGATATTGTTGGAAAAATGAGATTTTAATAATTATTAATTATCCTAATTAACATCTCCTCAAATGTTTAAAAAAATAACGTTTCATAATCTGTTCTCTCAAACTCTTAATACTTCTATAAACACTACCTCATCAAACCCTAAATAATGAACGTTTCCTTAATTAATATTCTTAATTTGTGAATTTTCCTTAATTAACGTTTCCTGATAAGTCAATTTGGATCAACAACCTTAATTAATTAATTAAAGTATCGAAAGCAAAGCAAGTAAAAGCAGGAAAAGAAAATTAAGGAATAAATAATCACAAAGTTACCATTAACAAGTAAAACAGCTTAGTCAACAGTAGTCTCTTTTCTTGTTGCAGAAGGTCTACTTCATTTACCAATCTTTGAAAACTTGTCAACCATTTTTTCTTTTTACCATTTTACTTTATATTTTTTTTCACCCAACATAAAATGGAATAAAAATAACTGGACCCCACATCACTATCCTTGTATTCGAACTCTCATGCTTGACTTCTCCATCCGGACCAAACTAGTATTTATAAAGGAGGGACACAAATTATTATAAAAATTTATTAAGAAAATATTAAGAAATATTCAATATGATGGAACTAGAACCTACTTGGCCACATATGACCAAGACAGACAAGCTGAGATGTCTAAGTCACCGAAGACATGCACATCAAATTTTGTTTTCCAGGTTGGAGCCCATGGCTCAATGTATAAAGACAACGAAGCTTTTGTCATGTTCTTTCTATCATTTGTTCAATCCAAAGCTAGCTTTACCTGCCCTAAATTGGACATAAGTGAAGATCAAACGATAAAGAAGGAATAAAAGTGAAAGATATGTGGACCTAAATACAATTTTTTTTTTTCTTTCCATTTCTTGAGGACTCAGTCTGTATTCCTACCTGCACTAATCTGGACCACTAGGGTTTTAAACAATTTTAATTAATTATATGCCTTCAATTCTTTCTTTTCATTTCTATCTTAATTGGATAAAGTATTTCTTTTAATCAATCACCCATTTGACTATGAGAAGAAAAAAATCTTTAGGGTTAGACTAATAAATAAAGTGAAAAGAAAGAAACAAACGTAGAAGCTCAATCTTTTCTCACAGCTGGATCCCTTATCTTTCAATTAACTCTGTCACTAATACATTATCATGGTGTCACAATGTAAGTGTTTTTTTTTTTTTTTTTTTTTTTTTTTCTAGCCCTTAGGTGATATGATAATCTCATAATATAATTATAATTAAATTAAAAATTAATCTGTTTAGGTGGAAATGACCCAAGTCGTTTAAGAAGTCGAGTGTTTGAACGAAAAAAATTTCTAAAAAAACGCTTTTTCCTTTATGAGTCTGACGTAATATGAGCATGATTAAACTTAACCTGCGATATAAATAAAAAAGGCGGAGAAAATTTCATTTCACAAATTTGTGATTATGGCTTTAGATCATAGTAAGTAAAAGCATGAATTATTAATACTCATGGTATATATAAAAAAAGGTAGTAAAATATCATAGAATAATAACAAAAACAGTTGTGAAATATTATACTACCAACCAAGCATGGAAAGGCAATGTTGGATATTAGCCGGCATAGCCATTAATTTGTACAGAGATCATTTTCTCCATTCTGATTTGTAGCTTCCTATAGGTCAAATTTGACTATATAGAAAATTGCATACAAATCCTTAATTTTGACTCAATTGTAAGAAGAAAGTGTTAGTTTTCTCCAAAATACTTGGACAAAAACATTAATATCATCGAATGAAAAGGAATTATATAAAATTTTTTATATCAGAATATAGACAAATTTGTTGGAATATAAGCCCGCAATGTATTTATTTTCTAATATTGGTAAACCTATTCTTTTTGCATTTAACCTCCAACAACATTACTCTTACTCCCATCTTCCTACCTACTCAACAGTATGACATCAAATTTGACTTGTGATAAAAAAAAATATTGACTTGGGCAATCTATCATTTGGAAATTATAAGGTTTAATTAATTAACTAATGGCTAATGTTGTTTAAATTTTTAGAATTAACTATACGGTGTTTAATTATACTTCAAGTTAGCAAAATATCAGTTAGAAGAAAATTTATAAAAAGAAAACCGAACCAATAATGTGTTTGTTGAGAGGTATGGACTTGAGTCCTCATAATCATATTTAAAACCATAAATTTGATTTTCGAAAAATATATTTATTGAAAGGATTGAAAACTTTTACACGGCACCAACTCCACTTATTTATAATTTATAATTAAAAAAGAAAAATATTCTTTTACAGACTTAGTCTCGTTAAATTTTTCATTTACAATATCCGAGTGGAAATGTAAAAAGTCCTAAGCTACTTCAAATGTTTTTATTAATTTGAAACTATATGTATAATAATGAGAACATTTAGTCTTCAAATAGCTTAAACAAAACGCAAGAGATATAGTATAGTACTATAGTATGTTTTAATTCCTCTCCTCCACCAAAAAAATAATAAGAATTCAAAAGTACATCCTCAAGCTTTCTTCCACTTTATAAAACAAAGGGAAAAAGAAAAAAACAAAAGTGATCACCACCCAGCATATATATATATATATACATAGTGTCTGAGCATGCAAAAACCACTTATCCTTTGTAAAGTAATTGTCTGTAACCCACTTGTATTAATTTAGAAAAGCTAGACAGTTACGAGATTACCATATATAGATGGCAAGCAGTTATACCGTTCCAGCTGCTTGTACCACACCCATCAAGAACCCTATTTTCAGATTCTCTTCAAGTATAAAAATAAATAAAATAATAATAAAAGGAGCCATATCCTTGGATTACTAAAAAAATTGAGAGTTCAATTTGTATATTAAAATATTAAAGCAGCTGACCTGTACAAAATGACAACAAAGATAAAAATTTTATGAGTGGGGAGAAGACTTACAATTAAATAACAAGAAAATACATGTCTTACCTATCACAATATTAAGGTAAAATTTTCATTTAAAATTAAATTTTGTTAATAAAAAATTATATTTAAATTCATGTATGACTTAATAATAGATTCATATTTTTATTTATGAAATTTAAATATTACTATTATCATTTACGAAATTGGCATCTGAATTTTATTTTTTTTATATTTATTTATTTAATTTTAAGGAGCAATATTAAGTTACTGACTGGTGCTAGTATTATATAATGTTTTCAACAATAATGTAATGTTATATGGTGACGCTATTGCATGTAGTACAAAAGACTGGCATGAAAGCTAAAGCTTATTGGTGGCTGGCCTGTAGTTCTATCACACTTGTATGCATTTACATTTCCCCTTCTCTGTCTCTCTCCCTCTCTCCTTCTCTGCCTAATTCTTTTTGTTTTTGGTTGAAATTGAACCGACATGGCTCCTAAAAAATGGGGTTTCTCTCTTGTTCTGTGTCTGTAGGACTTTGAAGCTGCTGCTTTTCTCTGCTACCCTGACGTGAGTTCCCTCCCATCTTCCATCTGTTACTCTTTCTTTCAGCTTTTTCTCTTTTATCAGAAATCTGTTGTCTCTTTATTATGATTATTATTTTCAATGTTTATTCCGATTTCTTAACTGAAGTATCTGGTCCTTTTGTCAGTGTCTTTTCACTCTAATACTTGTGTTTCCTCCATTTATCTTCACTTTTCCCCCCTGTATTATAAATTCATCGTTTGTTACTTTTTCTTTGTTTTAGTTTTAAATTTTAAATTTTTATTTGGTTTTGTTTTATGCAAAATTGATTGTTGTAATCTGGTAAACTTTGTAGAGTCTGATATTTTGCTATATTTGTTTTCTTTTTTTGTTTCTGTTTTCCAAAATTTTATTTTTCTACTTGTTTTAATTTTGTGATTTACTGCGGTTATTGAAATCCAGATCAATGAAATTGGTTGGTTTCCATTTTATTATCTCATTTGATTTTGCATCATGCTTTCTTGAAGAAGAAAATTGCAGAATATTGGTTAGAATT
The DNA here is from genome assembly GCA_947857235.1 of Jatropha podagrica. Classification (NCBI taxonomy): domain Eukaryota; kingdom Viridiplantae; phylum Streptophyta; class Magnoliopsida; order Malpighiales; family Euphorbiaceae; genus Jatropha; species Jatropha podagrica. The sequence goes on along the minus strand of CANUEP010123693.1, from coordinate 85,022 downwards.
TTGATTATATTTTACAGATTGCAGACATTAATTTGAAGTATATCAAGAAATAGCGTTTTGAAATCATTTTTGAAGGTGTTAATGGCTGTGAAAACTCTGTATTTCAAAGAAAATGATGGGATTGTTCATAATCCAATTGCGCAACTGTCATCAGTACCATCAATATCTTGGTGGAGTAATCTTGGACCTCAATCTGCCCATGCTGAATCTTTTGGGCCATTCAAGCCTTCATCAATGGAACAATCAGTTGGCGGAGATCAAGGTACCCCTGTGAAGCAAGCTCGGCGTCGCAGTGAGCAAGGGCTAGATATAGATAAAGGGAATACCACTCAGTTCACTATGTTTTCCGGTAATCTCTTCTTTAGTTGTGTGCAATTTTGTAAATATTGGTTACATTTTCAGTGGATTACAGAAATATAAGTTCTCTAAAGGCATAAAAACATGTTCTGCTATCTTCTTTTTGAGTTATTTTTAAGCTTGGTAGTATCTTGACTTGCAAAAGTCTAGTGTATTATATGTGCAAAAAAAGATTTGAGTAAATAGTGTCAAGTTTGGATCAGGATGGGTTTTCCTTTTTTTTTTTTTTCCATAATGGGTTATCCATACGGTCATTGATGCTTGAACTGTAACTTTGCATGGATTCATATATATTAAGCTGGCTCTTGTATAGAGGTTTAGAACTTTGCATGGATTCATATATTAACCACCCATCTTTTATTCAGGTGACTGCAAAACTTCTAATGGTGGACAGAAATCTCCTCAGACAGCAATGTTTTTGCAGACAGCTCTGCCAGAATATTGTGCTCATATTGACCTTGGATTCAATCAGTCCATGGTATTCTTATTTTGCAATTAACAATTTCAATTTTTCTACTATCCGAATTAGTTTTAACGCAGATGTCTTATGCTGCCTTGCCTCTTAAATAAACTTGCAGATCTATGCAAAATATCCTCATGTGGATCAATGTTATGGAGTATTTTCAACCTGTGGACCTCAAATTTCTGTATATCTCCTTTCCTTGTTACTTTTTTTCTTTTCTAATGGGGATTTTTTTTGGAGAGAAGAAAATATGTTAGGAAAATATCAAGGGAAAGGAAAATAGTTTTCCAGGTTCACAAAATTAGAATCTCTCCAAATTGGAGAAAAAAATGATGAAGGAATTGAGAATGTTGCATTATTTAAAGTGAAATAGATTTCGTTATTTGCCTTCATCCATTATTTTCTTTCATCTCTTTTCGAAATGAAGCCCAAGTCTCCAACTCCATGAAATGTATGGTCTGCAACATTTATTCATTAATGTATCTATTAATTGCAATATAGGGGCGAATTATGCTGCCAATGAACATGACAACAGATGACGGACCAATATTTGTGAATCCTAAGCAATACCATGGAATCATCAGGCGCCGAAGAACCCGTGCAAAGGCTGTACTAGAGAATAAACCAACAAGAAAACGTAAGGTATGATTTATTAATTTGGCAACCGGACCTTGTACTTGCAAAACAGAAAATTCCAGATCTTTGGTCCATTTCTAATGAAGCTCCCTTTTTTGTGTGTTAGCCTTATATGCATCTTTCACGCCATCTCCATGCAATGCGCCGACCAAGGGGAAACGGTGGCCGTTTCTTGAACACAAAGAATTCCAATGGAACAGGTGAAATAGAGGCAAAGAATGTTGGTGGTGTTCAACTATCTCACCCAGACGGTTCTCAGAGTTCTGAAGTGTTGCAGTCTGATAGTTCAAAGGATCGTGGTGGATCAAATCTCTCTGGGTGCGAAGTGACAAGCATGTATTCTAGGAGAAATTTTGATCACTTCTCAATCAATCATCTCGCGCCACCACTCCATTCCTTCTCAGTCATAATGGATACTGGGCATAATGTTGTTATGCCCAATAAGTGGGTTGCAGCAGCGGATACCTGCTGCAACCTGAAAGTTTAGCAATGGAGATGTGGGATCTTGGAGCTTAGTTCTTGCAGTAGAAAGTAAGCGCTATGTCCCACCCATTAATGCAACCAAATTTAGTTTGGGGATCGGCTCCACTATTTGGTTGCGGGCAAATCATTCTTGGCTCATTTGCATTAGGGTCACACAGTCATTCCATGCAATGCTAAATTCATGGGGGATTAGCGGTGAAAACCTTAATGCTATTAAAAAAAAAAAAAAGCAAAAAATAAATAAATGGGTTCATTCCCATTGTGTAATGATGATGTGAAAGTTTGATTGTGTTTGTGAAGCTTTGTGTTCTTGAACTTCGACCCTCTGCTTTCTGGCATTATGACTTGTTCAAATAATGTATTCTGCTACTCTATTTGTGTTATATCTATGTCTGTAATCGTCATGTCTTTTCTGGTGTAATTTTATTTTTTGGCAACTTGAAAATGAAAATTTAATTTGCATGAAAGAATCATGGCATAATTGTAATATTTTTATGCAAATTTTTTCGTTCTTATATAGTTACTATATAAAGAAAGTTTTTAAAGAATTGTGTGATTACAACCTCAAAACTGAAATGGATTGCAAACTAACTTTTACTGCCTTAAGAATTCAGAATTTTAAATGAATCAAGCTAAATTTTATTGAAAAATCAAGAATAAGCTCAAATTATTTAAAAAAAGTAAAATGCAAATCTAACTCAACTCATTTATATTTTAAATAAATTAAATTCGATTTGAGCTCAATTCGGTTAAAATATATTGTTAAAAGAACAATTAATTTACGATATTGAATTCAATTTGTGTATTAAATGAGTGGGATAAACATATTTGAATTTAGCTCTTTAAATTTATTGAATAAATTAAGATAGAGTTTCCTTTTTTGAGAAAAGAAAAATCAAAATAGCTCGCTAATGATCGAAGGCCCTCTTACCCTAAATGCAGTCTAACCACCAACCCCCCCAAAAAAAAAACATTTGTTTCGTCTTGAAAGCCAATCCAAACCACAGTGTGAGGCCACGTTTCACTACGCCACCAAACTTCCACCCAAACCCAAAATTGGCAGGAAGCCGCATTAGCAAAAACTACGGATCCAGCCTTATCCACCAACATTCTTATTTCAAGATTTCTCCTTTTTTTTTTTCCCAAACCCAAAATATCTTCTTCCTCCCTCGATTTTGCCTTTTGCATGTTTGGATAATTCTCAATAATATTATCCTTTTTATTCGGGGAAAAAAATCGTCTTCCTGCAGAGTGTCATATCTCTCCATGGCAGCATCAACTGTTTCCTCTCCTTCTTTTCTGCTACACACCAAACACTCCATTACTACTCTACTTCCACTCCCTGCTCGTCACTTAACAAAACCCTTAAAACCCTTAAAACTCCTCAAACTATATACCGAATTTCGCAATCCACTCTCTCTCTTCTCTTCGCCCCGATTTCACCCATCTTTCTCTGCCTTTGACAGCATTGAAGTATCCCAAGATGACCTTCAATCTGAAACTGAAAATGAAGAATATGAGCAAGAACTCAAAGAAGAACCGCTGAAACCCTCAGAATCGAACGAAGAAGGGAGGCTGTTTGTAGGAAATCTGCCTTATTCAATGACTTCTTCACAATTAACTGAGGTTTTTCAAGAGGCTGGTCAAGTGGTCAATGTTCAGGTTTGAGTTTTTTTGTGTTCAATTTTAGAGATTGATTCTTTTTAGGGTTTTCTTTTATTATTATTGTTTTGATGGGTTTTGTGTTGTAGATTATCTATGATCGTGTCACTGACAGGAGCAGAGGGTTTGGGTTTGTCACAATGGCAAGTGTTGAGGATGCTAAAGAAGCAATTCGGATGTTTAATGGATCTGTAAGCGCTTTGTTATTTATGATGGTTTCAGCATTTGTGATGCAGGAGCATCCAAATTAGATTAGAATGTCAGTTTTCCTGCTTTAGTTAAGATTTCCATAGTTGTTAAATAGGAGGATCGATATTCCTATTTTAAAATCGAAAATTGAATCTAATGGAGAATCAAAATGCTTATTTTTAGAATCAATAGAATCCAATAGATCTAAGATTCAGTATGACTTTTCAAATTAATTAAAAATAATACTCTTGCATTTAATTGAAGATTTCCCATTAGTGTTATAAAAGATACTAAAAATCTAATTGCAGACACTGTATTTGCATAAATTTCAATTCCAAGTCATGTGCTAAACACAAAATGAGAACCTAATGAGTTGTGTAGTTGCCAAGTTCAAATTATCAAACTATCATGTTAAGATTTTAAAACAAAAACAAATTAAACCATCAAGCCATTAAATTTCGTATCCAAATTCATATTTGTTTGTTATCATTTCCAAATTCAAGCCCTTCATCATCCTCTTCTTTTGATATAACTATATCCTCTTGCTTTTCTTCTACGTTGACTTTACCACTTGTTTTTTTGGGTATGAGAATTATTGTACATGAGAATTAACTTGAATCGTAAGATTCGAATTGCATAAAAAATTTGATAATATAAGATTCAAATCTTCCAGCATGAAAATTGAATTGAATTGAAGCATATGATTTGAATTGTGAATTAAGATTTTGGTAACATTGAAGATTCCTACATAGTACGTTAGTTTTCCTTCTTTATATACGACTCTTATCTAATGGAATATTAACTAATTAAGAGTACTTTTCAATATAAAATTAAGATTTCTCCTAACTAGTATAAATAGGGCAACTATCGCAGTTTATGTATTGAATTTTAATTTTAGGTGGCGTTTGGTTGGTTGGTATAGAAGTGCTACAATCCTAGGAAAATTGAATTACTAAATAGTTAGCCTAATCCCTACTTTCCCATGCTATTCCATCTCAGTTGAATTTCTATAAGAAATAACCTAATTTAAAAGTACTTCGCTTTTCTGAAAGATTTTTACTCAAACATGATAAATTGACATTCCTAAAATTACTTTTCTAGGAATCTATTTTCCTATTTGTAGGTAAGTTGAATTTTATAACTAAATGCCCCTAAGTTTTATTTAAAACTAATTTTATATTGTTCCAACTGCAATCGTATTATTCTAGCTATAATTGTTGAAAACTAATTGCCTAAACTCTTTCACTACATCAATTTGGTTAAGTGGAAAATTAGTCGATTATTAATTTTTCTCTAATTGATTCCAAGATATATATTTCTGGGAGATGTTTGGTTCAGTTGATTTATGCAGCCAGTAGTTGATTTGCACAGAACAACTAGAATTTTAATTAGCAGAAGTTTCGATTAGCTTTTTGGAGCTTTTTTTCTATTAGCTACTAGCTGTTTGTATTATATTGCATCTGTGTTTCATTAATCTTATAAAAATAATTACTAATACAGCTTTTTTTTAAATTAGCACTTTTATGTGATCATTTTATTTATAATTATCTAAAAATAATAAATTTGTATTAAATACTATTATAAAAAAATTTATTTAATATTTTTTTATTCATGTAACACATTGAAATAAAAGATAATATGTTCACTTTAGAAATTAAAAGTGTATATATATTATACATTGATCATATATTAAAATAATTATACTTTTGCTGATAATATATTAAAATAATATATACTTTTGCATGATTTCGAACTTTAATGCCATCAAAAATCACTATTAGCGAAGAGTAGCTAATTTTACATTATAGGACAATAAGCTTAATAGTAACAACCAATGTCTTGGAAAGATCACTAATAGTAAGATTGACTATATATATATATATATTGTCATTATATTTTTGTCTACTTCTTGAATTTGGAGAGAAAATATTTGAACTGTAATAGGATATGTTTGTGCTTTGTATACATTTTGGTTGCATTTGGTTTGAATTGGAATTGAGGATAAATTGTAATTCTTGGAATAATGTTCCTATTCAAAATGTTTTTGATGTTTTGTAGGAATATCTTGAATTTACCTTGAAAATGATCTATTTTTAAGAATCAACCTTAATATAATAAATAAATTCCATTTAGTTATTTAAGAAATTACTTGGAATAGAATTTTTTGAATTGAAACATCTGTTCTCATTCTCATTCCATTTCCTGAGTAAACCAAATGTCAAGTGTGCCCTTTATTGACTTAAAGTTAATTCGTGCGGAAGTGCTATCCTGGATGGGGCAGCTGAGCATAAATCAGCTCCCAGATCCTTAGCTATAGGTTCAAATCCTGCACTGCATCTATTCATGTGTGCAAGTGCATGGGCTGACACGGTCGCATGTTGAGTGCTGTTAATTGAGTACCATATGCCAAGAAGAAAATGATAACTTTAGTGGTTTTATGGTAAACAGCAAATTGGAGGTCGAACTGTTAAGGTGAACATCCCAGAAGTGCCGAAGGGTGGTGAGAGGGAAGTAATGGGGCCAAGGATAAGGAGCACTTACAAGGGCTTTATAGACAGTCCGCACAAGATCTATGCTGGGAACCTGGGTTGGGGCCTCACATCTCAAGGTCTTAGGGATGCTTTTGCAAGCCAACCTGGCTTTTTAAGTGCCAAAGTCATCTATGAGCGGGACACAGGAAGATCTCGAGGTTTTGGGTTTATCTCATTCGAGTCTGCTGAGAATGCAGAAGCTGCTCTAAATGCCATGAATGGAGTGGTAAGACTGAATTAGCTAGTGATTTCGCATATTTGAACCTTTTTTTTTTTTTCCTTCTCTTGTTTTTTTTTTTTTTTTTTTTTTCGGCTAGTTTTTGAATTGTCTGTGTGTGATTACACAACTAGGAGGTGGAAGGGCGGCCCTTGAGATTGAATTTGGCTGCAGAAAGAGCACGTTCTCCTCCATCCATGGAAACAAATTCACAAGATTATCTAGAGAGCAGTGAATTGGTTTCTACTATTGGCTCTTGAACGAAAACACAATGGGTGCTTGACTATGCTGTGAAATTGAGGATCAGTAGACCTTTATGATAAAACTTAGCTTATCTACAGCCGCGCTGACAAGAGTTCTCAGACTCCTGATGCTTATTTGTTGTCAGAAAGCAACAAAGTTAATTAAAATCCAATCCTTTGTTGTGCATTTTTGGAGTGATGTGACTCTAGATTGTACCAGATTTAAAGAAGTATGCAAACCCTGAGTATTCTTAATGTGCAGAGAATTCTTTTTCTCGAACAATTTAGTAAATGAAGTTCCAATCTTATTTTCTCTATCTGCGCTTATTGTACGATCTATTGGAAAATATTGAATATTCCATTGATCAAAATTTTTTATACCAAGTTTGGGCTGCAAGGTCCTGGTTGTTCAAACCTTTAATTTACACCTATACAATATTCTAGCAAATCTAAGTTAATTATTCTCGTGGTCTTGCATCTGACCGAATTTCTGGTCTAAGCTATTGATTTTATAAACAGTTTCCGTCCAGAGGTTAACTTCTCAGTGGGTCAATGGGAACATTTCAAATTTGTGATCCAAAGCAAAGAAAATATTATAATTCAATCTGTATACAAAGTTCTACAAGTGAAAATTATGGCACTCAATTATCAGGTGAGATGCCCCCAAAATATAAAATCCATGTAAACCTTAGAGCCTGAAGTCAGAGCATTACCACAATTATAAGATTATATGTATTTTCATTACAATGCCATTTAAGAAAGCATCATACGTACTCCACAAATCATAAAAAGAACCTGAGGATCTCGCACTCGCTTAAGAAAACTCTCATAATAGCAAAATCATCAGAATTTCACTGAGAATCATGGTGACCAGCAAGAAGAGCATCTGCTGCAGAATCCAAGTCATGAGGAAAGAAAACCCTGCAATACATAGGAAAAACAAGAAGCTAAAGTGCAAATGACACGAGACTTAAGCACATGTGCCAGGCGCAGAGGCTTTAATTGGCAGCTACATGGAAAATGATTTTTATTCAATATTCCAGGACAAGTAAGGCTAAACGGCCAAGATAATGAAAATGGAAAATATTCAATTTTGAGAAGGTTCATTACTTATGAGTTCTTTGTTTGGTTAGATGAATTGTGGTGAACTCCATTAAATGCTTACCTACAGGTATTATGGTAAATGGTCCTGCTCATTTGATCCATGTCGTTGATACCTTTACAGCCAGCCACAACCTCAAGAACTTGCCTGGAAAAAAAGAGCCATATTTTTTCAATAAAAAGACAAGAAAAACTAACATGTAAACAAATGCACAAGTGACAGGTAAATTTATTGCCATTACCAAAACAAACGTACACATGAAAACCATGATAAACACTCCCCAAATTATAGATGCATGTTCCAATTTCTAAGTTCAATGGATCAGATGAATGTATTATCAACAGGTTTTATGGTTTCAGAAAGGCATGGCTATCCCAGGAAAAATTAACATGCGTGGACTTGGAAACATATACTAATCAAAGGCCAATCTTTACTAAACAAAAAGCTTATATCAAAAGCAAAAGCAAGTTTGGATGAGTGTTTGGTAACCAGCATTTTGCATTTGGCTCCCAACCACTAGTTAAGGCTGTTTGGTAAATAATAGCAGTTGGAGCAGTGTTTCAAAATCCAACAATTGGCTGTTTTAAATTATAACTCAAATGCTAAAAGCTGATAATTCTAGCTATTAGCATTTAGTTCTTTGTTCTATTTGTTAATATATCAAATGATTTTAAAACTTTCTTTGTAAAATCTTTCATTACAAAAGGTCTTCAAAGTTTTTTTCTGACTAAACTTTGCTTTCTATTGATATGGATCAGAGCCGATATTGAAAATAAAGGATTCATAGAGCAGACCTCAACTAGTTTGGGACTAACTCTTAGTTGTTGTTGTATTAGCATTTGGTGCTTCAATTGATAACCATAAAAAATGGTAACAACCAGCAGCAATAGCTGAACCAAATAGGCTCACAACAACATTCAATTGATAACCATAAAAATTTTTTCATACATTTCATGTTAGTGCCACTTCGATTGTGATAGAACCTTTCAATGCTAAATTGTCACTCTCCATTCAAAGATATTCTCCAACAGGCATGTTTCTTTTGCAAAAATTAATGTAACAAGATAGTCATCTTCAAAAATAAAATAAAGTGCAGAAACAAAAGGCCAGTAAGATGCCATTGGACAAATATTTCCTTACCGAACTAAACAAGGTTCATTCCTGCCTTTGACAATGCAGTTCTGATCATACTTCTCTTTCTTCTTCGATGGCCACAAAGATTTTACATGAGTAATCCCTGCATGAGTGTTCTTAATTTCACAATAGGGAGAATCTGTCTCAATCATCATTCTCTCTACAGGAATACCCTTCACGACATCAAGGTTCTCAGTCGTTTTCAATGAGCAACCATTTACACCTGTTTGGTATAACCTCAGTAAAGAACTTTACACGTATCCAGATACCAGAGATAATTTGAACGATAAAATGGTGGTTCTTTTCAACCTATATACATATTGTTGAATGAGAGAAGTTTATCGCGATCTTCTGCACTGCCAGTAAATGAATGAGCGACCCCAGCAGTGAATCTGTAAAATTAGAAGAGAAACTTACATCCACATTTATTACACTGTATATGTCATCCAATACACATTATCATGCACGGGAGAAATTTAATTTTGAAGTTTGACACAATTTGCCTAGCATGAGAAAAGAACTGAAAGACAGATCATTATATCTAAAGTTTTACATGTATGATTTTCCCTAAATTGGAAATGCATTCAAGAACCATAAATCTACAAATAAATGAGCCTTCCTTCAACAGAAATGATAATAATGACACAAACTACGTAAATCATTCACACAAAACTATATGCCGGCAAAAAGACAATGATAACAAAGCAAAATGGCTGTATAGCCAGATTTAGCAGAAATTAAGAAACTCACTTATCCTTGTTGCGCTCCACAATTTCACAGAAATCTTCAGCTGCTGCACGCATGTGTAGAAACATAGGCAGCTTTGTGACATGTGCTAATTCAAACTGCTTTTCAAAATATCTATAGTTTCAACATGACAACAATCGAGCAGGAAATCAGTTTGTTAGATGAAAAGAACCAACGAAATGACATACAGATTGAGCTACCAAGAAGCATTTACATCAGTAGTGAACCAATGACTTACTTTTTTTGAATCTCTGGTGGGCAAAATTGAAGCCTGTCATAATCCAGTCCACACTCACCAACTGCCACGGCCTTATGTTGAACATCCAAATGCAAAGCACAGCATAAATGATAATATAAAGTAACATGAGAACTCTTTAAGAATTTTCAAAGCATAAGAAAAAAGTAGTAAACTGTCAACACATAATGTCTGCACAATATCATGGTTAAACATGTACTGAAGTGTAGAAAACGTCAATAACAAAATATTTAGATTTAATATCCCCAAGAGACTTTACTAGAATTTGGGTCGATTCAACAAAATTAGTCGTTTTAGTAGTTGTCGATTGTCCAAGTACCTGTCCTAGTAGTTGTTTCATCACACGTTAAAGAAAGTAACGTTTCATAATCCGTTCCCTCACTCTCAACACTAGTATAAACGCTATAGTACAAAACAGTATAAATACTAGAGGTAGTGTTTTGACCTAGTCAAAATACTAAAAGCTATGAAAAGTTGTTGTTGAACAAGGCCTTTGACTCCATAGAGCTTAAACATTGTAGCACATTAATTTTATGTGCAATGTAGCACATGAATATTACGCGGAATGAGCATCATATTCTTGTACAAAAGATAAACATAGCAATCAATACCAATAATGTTAGTATACCAGAAAACTACTAAACAACTATCCATTCAATTTCAAATGATAATATCGCAAACTTTTTAAAGCTATAAGGCACACGCATGTTTCACAGGATAATAATTATCATGGTTTAACATCATCTGAAGAGACCAATGAAGCATACCTTCCCTTTCTGAACTCCCTCTTGTACCAATGACAAAAGAGCCTGAAAATGCTGCTCAGGATCTCCACTTTCTTCAAACTCCTGATAAATATAGAAAAATGACATTCAAAAACATCCCCATTCAAAACACAAATGTGTATACATCTGCAAGACACCAAAAATTATCAAAAGTGAAAAACTTTAGAGGAATGAAAATCCACCTTGCACCTTGTAGGGTGGACCCCGACAGTGCAAAAGAGCCTTCCTGTAAGAAACAAGAAAAGTTGAAATGAAAAAAAAATGCATGTTCTTGTGTGTGTGTGTGTGTGTAAAATCAAAGCTCAAAAGAATGAGAGGATGATGCAGATAACAATAACAACAGACAAACCATCAGTCTCTGCAATCTCAAGAGCCTTCTTTGACTCCTCAAGAGACCCACCAGTTATCTGTTATGAGAAGTCCGGGAATGGTTATAAGAACACTACATGATTTTAACAAAGATAATGAAACATTCATTCTGAAATAGGGTTTATGATAAACTCCATTTTTTCCAACTATTTAAAATTTATAAAACTAAGAAATCAGATTAACAATATATAGGATATATTAGATATTTGATCCGTAGGAAAGCAACCTCCCCAGGCAAATCAGTAGAAAAATAGCTTCAATTTGAGAAGGCATATCTCATGCTCAGTGAAATAAAATTTAAAAACTCAAAGATTTGCAAAAGAGTATGAAAAGAATTACAATTATTCTATCAACACCAGCACTCCATGCTCGGTTAAGGACAGTGGCTATATCAGCTAAATGGCATCGCTTGCCGTTATAGATTCCTTTGAACATTCCATCTGCAAAAAAGAAAATACATTTCTTAATTTGAGTATACAGAGTGGAACAGATTAGACTAAGAAGCGATGCTCAATTCTAAATCAAATGTCCGACAAAATGTCTAGCAGACCTGTGAAGTTAACCGCTATATCTGCTTTGAGCAAAGACAAAACACAGAGAAAATGAAGCCATTAGCTATATAACTTTTTAGATTAGCTTCGAAGAGAAAGAGAGAGAGTAAAAGATTGATTTTGGAGTTCTAGTAACGAACTTGCCTATCATTCGTATTGACCCCATTAACGGAAGATCGATTGCTTGTGTTTCTGGAATTGGTTCTTTTTCATTCTGATGAACAACAAAATGTCCAAGTAATTGCAACAATGGTTATTAGGCCCAAGAACCCAATAGTATAAAGTTTGAAACTTTAAACCCAACTAAGAATCTGGGTTTTGGATGGTTGGTTCTGTTTTTTCTCATTAGCCCAAAATTTCGGGCCTTTTCACCTCCAAAATTATGTTTTCTCAGTACTTTTTGTTTGTTTGTTTGTTTCTCATACAGATTACATTTGATATACAGATTACATCTCAAAACTTCGTTGACATGCTGGGATAGTGCAGTGTTCCTAAAGTATGAAGAATTTATTCGCGCAAGAAGTTCCAAAGTATCAAGAGGTTTTTTTTTTTTTTTTTCTCTCGTTGAGCTGCTAAACCTCTCATATACCCTTAACTTGGTAACTTATATTAATTGTACCTTAAAATGAGACCCTTCAGAAATTCACTTTTTTTGTTAAAATTGCACCCCAATTTTAATCTGATCAAAATTAAATAATAAAAAGATTAATATTTATAGGCCCACACCTCTAGTTTGAGTTAACTAACCCAAAGAAATGGTTAGGCACAACACATTGTACCAATTCTTTTGCAATCTTCATGTTCTTCATTCTTGATCCAACAATAGCAATGCAGATTTCTTTCCTCCTTCAATCTCTTTACTTTCTCACTCATCTCTCAGCAATCACCATTGTTCTAAGAATTCTCTTGCAATAAAATTAAAACAGTTCGTACTTCACTTTAAAGTTTTTTGTCAGAATATTTCACTGAAATATTTTATAGAGATTTAGTTTGGTACAAATATCGTGCCGATTTAGACGTTGTTATTAACTGGTATTTGAGCTTCATTTTTTCGATCTGATTTTCGTGGAAAAGTAATGATTAGTTATAAAGCTTATTAGTACATTAGTTCAATATCTGCGACTTTAAAAATCTCAGATTCTGATTTCCCCTAGAGAAAATTAATGAGAGAGATACATTTCATGCAGTATAATACACACTTCATTTGTAATGCAATTCAAATTACAGGGCAAATAGGATATTTAATACATAAACTTTGAAGCAAATTGGAGACTGAAAATGCCCTATACGACGGAGCAATTTAAGGAAGAAGAAAGAGAAATCTTGAGTAATACTAAAATGGTAAACACGCAATTGATAACATTTGAGTGATTGAAATAATTAGAGTCGATTTTGCATTCTATCGCTTATGCTTTTCGTGTTGATTCATGAGAACTGAGTAGGTGATGAAAGAGATTGATTTTAGAATAATATGCTGATTTTCATGAGGCTTTTTGTAAATCAAACTAATGTTCAGTTTAATTCTCAAATTATTTTCTTTTTCATAATTTTATGAAATTAAATTTATATTTTTTTATATATATATTCATTGTTAGGTGATTATGTTGAGAAGAAAGATAGTGAAATTGTTAGAAGAATAATGAATTTTATTAAAGAGGAGCTCAAGATTAAGATAAAGAGATAGATTGGAGCTGTAGATCGAAAGATTAAAGGTTTGAAAGTATCTCAAAATATAACAACTTCTTTTTCTTTTATTAAACTTGAAATAATAATTATTAGAATATAAATAGATTGGAGCAGGAGGTGTTTGAGATAGTAAAAACAGCACATAGAACGAAACTGGAGATGGAGGAAGTTTGATGGATTAACATCACTTGTGTTTACACTATCATCCTTCCCACTTCAACTTGTATTCGGTGCCCAGCTTTTTACACTCTTGAGATCCTCTGTAATTTGATATAATATAGTAAGAATCAGATGATGAGACGAACCAAATTGTATATCACTGCCCTTAAAAATAATAAAAGTGTATTATGGTATAATAAATTGCAAAAGTTCGAAGTTCATATGGTTCTCAGGTAATTAATTCTTACATTAAAAAATTAATTGAGACATGGTTAGAGTCTAACCATGTATACTTCTTCTAATTAATTAGGGTTTGAGCACAGTTTTTTTTTTTTTTTTTTCAACAACGGTTGAACCAACAACGCTAAAATATGCCTTGACATTTGATTTATTTTTAATAGGTTGCCTCTCGCATATTATGTTGCCTGTATATTTCACAAGGGGATTCTTCCCCTTGATTTAGTCAATGTGCTTGATATGAAAACCTATAACTGCCTTTCTATTATGATGTAATGACTGCAAGAAAAGAAAGAAATGTCACAAATACAGTTGACCAAATTAAGCATTTTGTTCTTTTTTTCAAAAAAAATAACGTGAACATTGGGCAATGACGTGTTTGTTTTCTGTGAACACGAGCTTCCTAAATCATATTCCAATTCGTTAATCTTTAATTAATGCCAATTGTAGTCATTAGAAGCCACTTTATTTGAACTAGAATCCAGATTGATTCATGTGAATCCAGAGGTCATATTGCTGTTGCGTATTCTAAAAGTGATTACATGCGTATTCATGTCCACGGCTCCTTCTCTTTGATTAAAGGTCTCAAATTTGAAATCCAAAGGTCTCATATTGGCGTATGTGTGTGTACACTCTCTCGGAAAACAGCAACACTGTAATATCAAATCTAACCACCGAACACAATGGAATCGAGGTATAACTAAATACTTACCGATGATTTTCGTACTTCAAATTTAAAAAAATCTAAACAATGCGGTTTCCCATCTAACAAAGGAAAAAAAAAAAAAGACCATCCATTCATTTCTAGAGAAAGAAAAGAAAATTCAATCAAGAAATATTCAGACAAAAAAAATCAATCAATTTCAAGTTTCAAACTAACAAGTATTCCAAAAAAAAAAAAACATATATGCATATAATCTCCATATATAAATCTATAAACATATGAAAACCTATGCCTGTGGCGGCGGTGGAGGAGGAGGTTGGACCTGAGGAGTAGCTGGTGCATTGCCGCCGCCTCCTCCACCCCCTCCCCCATTGTTCTCCCATGGTCTGACAGTGAACAGTACCACAAACAAGATTATAACCAGCAAAATACTGATAGCATAGCAAGTCCATTTCCGGGTGTTCTTCTGTAAAACTCTGGCCGTATTCAACTGCTGGGCTCCAGTGCGGACAAAGGAATTAGCTCTCTGCATATTGCTTTCAATATCATCTAATTGCTCACCTTGAGCTTCCACCAATACTGCCATGTCTAAAAACACTTGGTGTAACTCCTTTAGATTCTTCTCCATTTCCTTAACTGCATCATGCCTCTCTTGTATCTCATTTATAGTATCCAAAATCCTCCCTCTCCCTTGTTCTTGAATTGCTTTCTGGAGAAATGTCTCACTCTCACCTGCAATCCAAATAATTTCATATTTTCAATCAATCTAAAGAGGATCCATCAAATTCCATCATTTGGGTAACTTTTCGACTACACAGCACAGCAGGGGCAGCTCTCGCCTAGACAACTAAATTGTGAAAACATTTTGTCATCCGATCCGTGTGCTTATAGAAAGTGATTAGACCCACTGAACAATGATTGATTGAAAATAAGTTTAATTTTGAAGCAACTAAAAATTAGACTATTATAAATTTAATTTTGCAAAGTTTAATTTAAAAATCAAATTGCATAAATACTCTAATAATTTATCTTATGAAAATAAAACCATATATATTTATTATTGAATTATATTCATTTGCAATAATTATTTCAAAAAATTTCAGTTCAATTTTATAAAACGAATTAAAAAAATTGAATTCTTCCACAAATTTTTTCTCCTAATAGAGCTGTAAGTCCCAAATTAAAAAAAAAAAAAAAAAGAGTCAAAATCGACATCAAAAGTCAACTACAGACCTGTAGAGATCAAGCGATCTAGTGTTCTTTCATCGGGATTTTCACCGGTCACCGTAAAATACCTTCTCTGTACAGTCTCTCTATACTCCGATGATATCTTCTCCCTCAAACTATTAAAACTCTCCATCGAATCCTTCAATTTCTTCCTCAACCCGTTGACCACAGAAGTTCTAGTCCGATCCGATGAAGACCCCGGTCCACAGCCAGGCAGACTCCGATTAGCAGCGTTGGAACGGTCCAGCGCCTCTAACCTGACCTTGATGAGCTTAGCCTTCTTCAACGCTTGTGCAACATCAGCATCCATTCGCGACCTCAAATCCTTGACGGCTTTAGCATTGTGTATAGTCTTGCTCTGTTCATGAGCAGATTGCAGAGACTGGTTGAGTCGCTCTAATTCTTTTAACTCGTCTTTAACAGACTCAACATCTTCAAAGAACCTATCGAGATTGACGCCACCGGTGGACGGTGTTTCCGACATCTGAATAACGTGATGGTCCGGCGACGCATCTTCGCTACGGAAGCGAGAAAAAGATCCAGAAAACAAATCATTCATTTTCCCGTTCCTTTATTTTCCCTAATAGTTTTTCTTTCCTTTCGTATTCTTTGGTTTCTTTTGCTTTATAATGGATAGAGAGGAGAAGGGGACCTTTCTTGATGGAAGGCTGCTAGATAGAAAGCGGCAGGTGAAGAATGGTCAAATGGGTTGCCAGATTCAACAGAAGGAGGGAAGAGGAGGGAGGAGTCAAATTGGTGACAAGTGGACAGTTTCTTCTTTGCTTATAGTTAAAAAGAAAAATATATTCCAGGAAAGTGAGATTGGAAACATCTGGGAAAGTGAGGATTTTGAACCGAGTAAAAAGGTTTTAAACGGAATGTTCTTTGGTTGATTTTTTGGTTAGAAATTAGAATTTAAAAAACGCGTCTATTGTAGTTGTAGGTGTCGAAAGAATTTTTTTTCCCATGACCATTCTTTACTTAAATATACTAAAAAGAAAGGATTGGAAAATAAATAAATAATATAAAAATTATAATTTTATCTTCATATTATGTTAAAATTAACTGATTCTTACCTAATAATTATATAAATTTTAATTTCTTTTATCCAATAGCTACGTTGTAATTGTTTAATAAGCTTTTTATCAGAAATCATACCAGCCAAAATTAATATTTTTTTACCTACACTAGCTTATTTGAATTTATATTTTATTTAAACTTTATTAATCTCAAAAAATATTATTAATAAAATTATTTTAAAATAGTAATTTTCTATTAGATATCATATTTTAATTAATATCTTTATTTATGTGATACATTAAATTAAAAATAATATATTCACCTTAAAAATAAAAAAAAAATTAGTATACATCTAATATATAAAAATGATATACTTAATAGTCATTTTACATTTTAATAGTAAAGACTATTAAGATTTTAGCAAACACCAACATTAATCAATTAATCCATATCAACAACCAATATAAATTATATAAATAGTTAAACTAAATGGGGACCTTAGCTAATTTTGAACGTATATATGAAAAAACATAAATATCCTTCATACAATACCAAAATTTCTTCAATATATGTAAAATAAGATGTGGAAATTTCTTCAAAATATCAAACTCTCTATTTGGTCTGAGAGAAAAATGTCAAAAAGATAATTTCACTATATTTTAGTAGGGATGAGCATTCAATTCGGCCAATTTAATTCAGTTAATAAATCGGTTAAAAAAAATTATAACTTCAATTTTCGATTAACCTTTAATCAAACCGAATTAACCAATGTCCAAAACTACGTGTCGTTTTGAGAAAACAAATAATAAAATTTAAAACAAAATTTCTTTTTTCAGTTACTAAATTCTTGGGCAAGTTCGGTTAAAATGATTAAGTTAAATTCGGTTGAAGAAAAAAAAATTGGTTAAAAAATTTCGATAAAAAAAATTATTCAAATTGGCCAAATGCTCACCCATTTTAGACGGAAAAATAGATAATATTTTTTTACATCATTATTTGAATTCCTTCCTCTTCTCCGGGCTCCTTTTTCAGCCGGTGGTAGGCGATTTTTTTACACCATCAAGAGGGTTATATCACGAGAAATTCTTTCTTTTCTAATGCATTTTTGTCATAATGCAATATTGAATTTTAAAAACTGGCTTAATAAATTGACCCACAATTCATAGATATTCCTTAAATTTCATCTCCTACTACGGAACTTAGCCGCTGAGTTGCATTTATTAACTTAAATTTCATCTAAACGTACCCAGTAGGAGAGTGAAGCACACGCTCGAAAAGACCTTCAAATTCTATGCAATTGCAGTACAGTCTAATTGGCCATTTCAAAATATGTAAATTTTTAAGGGAAAAAAAAAATACAAAAATTATAGTCTGATATTCCTTTTTAAAACAACCTTTAGCTTTTAGATAAAGTTTAGCTTTGTAACTTTTCATTGAACGTTATTTTATTTTAAATACTATGGAAAAAATTGAACCTTATTTTAAAAACTAATTCAATTATACCCTCAAAAATCATTAGCTCTTGTGTGTAAAAAAATTTGATATTTTTCGTTTGTCAGTTGAAATGAAAATAATCGCTTGAACCACATTTTGAATTCAAAAATTCCTTAGTACATCTCTCCCCATGCCAACTAATCTCCTCCGTAGCACAACCCTCTTCTCTATCCCTCAAAAGACTTCCTAAAAATAATCATGATCATGGAAATAAGAAAGGGAATGGAGGACCTGACAATGAAAACAACAATAATATTAAAAACAATTAGAAGATGTCTAAATTATTCGACGGATTGTTAATATGGGACCATTAAATTATTTTTTTCATGACCAAGATCAATTCCGAGTCCTGATTAATGCATTCTGCATAAAACAGAGTTTCCGAAACCAAATACTAATAAACAAGATTGCTTTCACCACAGAACCGGTTAGTTTGTTAAGATAGCATCTGAAAGAATAACTTGAATCTCCAACATTTCATTCCCACTATTATTTCTATGGGACAAAAAGAATGTTCTGTTTCCTGCTTACCTGTGGCATTTTTTCTCAATTCCTATTTTTGTGAAAAAAATAAAAAAATGAAGCCAGTACATTGAAATAATAATTTACATGGCAAAGGTTACGGGAACTAGTCATACAATGAAAGAACCTGAAACCGTCGCTGCAAAAAGCCGGCCAAATCTCAATCATATTGGAGAACAGTCAGATAGTATGGATATCCATGGCTTGTTCCCAGCGTCTGTTTTGTCTCTTTTACATTTCCTTGATCATTAACAGGTAGAAGTTTCCAATTCAAAACATAGTTTGACAAATCATATGTGCCGGGCGAGAAAACACAAATCTGAAGAGGAATTTCTGCTGATGACATTGGCTCAAGTTGAACTCTGGTAGAACGCGTGCCAGACCAAATGAATGGTGAGACACTTTCTTGTGATGCCGATTTTGCAATATTGGTTCCAGATAAATCGGAAGTGACATTAATGTCATCCGATAGAGATAGGTCGTGCCACCCTACTTGATTTCCAGAAGTACCTGTGTTGCCATCGCTTAATTCACCATTGCCACTTGAGGAATCAAGGGTACTAATGCTTACAGATACAACAGAATTTGATGAGTTGTAAAGAGTCATTTTCAAGTTTATTTCACAAAATGAAGCAGAAAAGTTATGATGTCTGGTTCGAGGCCCATCCAACACCCATGATATTGGGCTCGTGCTAGCAGTACTGTACAAGTTAAACAAAAATAATTAGACAGAGAAGATGGGAGAATGACCTCCATAACTAAGTAACTAGCATCAAATCCACAATGAAGAGGAAATTTTCAAACTATTTGAAACAAATAATTCCCCAATTTTGAATTTCATGTTTAGAACAAAAAGAATATATTTTTTTTCAATTCTAAAAAAATTCAATTGTAGATTAAATATAAGTAAAAACCAGATGTTTGGACAAACATGCCCTTGACATCATCCTATTCTCTTTTTCTCTCTCTCCCATTTTTATCTACTTTAAAACAAAATTTTTGTTATGTTTTGGAAGTGAACACATAATTAATTTTTCTTTTTTACCATTTTGTGAATGCATCTTTTTTACGAAATAAAATAATTATGTAGGAAAGAATTATCTGTTCAATTCAAATCCATGTTTGGTCCAAATTTAAGTTTCACAGAATTCATTCGAATTCCATATTTAAGTTGTGTTAATGAATCTATTTATAAATGGATTCCATCTATGTGTGAAGCATTTGTCAAAACAAAGGGTAGGTAGGTATGAGGCTTGCCTGCAGTGACACGCATGATGAGAGAATAGATGAGGTGGATCAGAAGTCCCAGGTTTGATATCACTTTCCACTAGCCTAGAGATCAAAATGAAGTCCACTGTATTTGCCTCGTCCTAATACATGGAAAAACAGAAGGCTCAAAGTATTGATAAAGCATCACGTATAGCACGAAAATAAGCAGACACAATAAGGCCATAGCCCATGGTTAGCCACCATATAATATTGGCCCCTTGCCTTTTTCTATCGGTCAGAATATCATACTCAAATATAAAAAATTTCTACTTTTGACTTTATTCAACAATAACAGTTATGGCAAATATCAAATGGCAATTTAAAGTTCGAATATTCAGGTGAGCAAAGGAGGTGGTAAAAGTGATCATGATAGCAAGAAAGGCAATAATAAAGAACCACATTCAATATTACGTTAGAAATTACCAACCTGATTAGAAGTTCCATGTTGCAGTCTTTCACAATAATGAAAATTAGCCAAAGGTGACCTTGATATGTCAAAAAGTGTATCTTTGCAACCCTCAGGAGTCAACCTTACATCACTTCCAGAGAAAGAGGAAAGAAGCAAGAGTCTTTCTTCAGCAGTTAATGATTTCCTACGGCTCTGAAATCAAAGAAAAATATGCAAAAATGTTAGCATGATATGCTGGACTTTAAAATGTCTGTGCAGATGGACTTCCCGAGATACATATACAATTAAGATGGTGCAAAGATAGGGCTGCGAACTGAGCTGTTCATGACTGCCTTTATGACTAGGCCTGACAATGGCTAGTTTAAATCATTTATCTACACTAGTTTTTTTATGACATGTGCTGCACATTGACATTGCTCGTTATTTACTCATTGTTTATACTTGTTTACTTTTGTCACAATATATAAGTATTGATCATAAATTTCTTCTTATTTAATCTTTATAATATTATTAAAACATGCATTTATATGAAGAATAAGATAAATTCAATGACCACAGATCAACAGTTAAATAAATATTAATTTTTATATCAACCTAAAGAAACACATAATCCAATCAAAATAAAGTAAAATTAAAAATGTAAAACTCATATTTAATGATGTCTATTTATTGATTTATAATGTTTACATCAATATTTAATGATACATAATTAATATGATAAAATTTCAAAAGACATTATTAGGGCAAATTAATTTTCAAACTTAAAACAATATATTATGTGTATGTGCGCGCACATGGGTATTCATTTATCTATATATATTCATTTAAAAATTAATTTTTAAAAAGATATATCCAATCAAATTGTAGGAAAAAAAAACCTACACACACATACATATGTGTGTCTGCGCGCGCATATGTTTAAAAATAAACTAAAAGGAAAAAAATTTTCAAAGTCATTTTTATCTTTATATGTCTATTAAAAAATAAAATTTTTAGAAAAAATACATCCAATCAAATTGTAAAAACAAAAACAGAGAAAATAAAAAATCTAAAACTCTTCGTTATTTTACTTAAATTTTTTAATTGACTATAACTAAGGATGTCTTTAATATCACTAAGGATAATTTTGACAAACCCATTATTCTCCCTTCATTCCACATTTATATAAGTTTAGAGAAAAAGCTCATTTAGGCTCGACCACTGACAAATTCTCAATTTTATAGTTTGTACTTGGAACATAAAAAAAACTTAAAAATTACATATTTTCCCAATAAAGTACAAAGTACAAGTTTTGCTATGCTTAAAATTTCAATTATGTAATAATTGTGTTTGCGAATTTAATTTATTGAGAAAGACCATAGGCTTCATTTGGGCTCGTTTAGACCACCAAGCAATATAAAAAATAATCGCACTTGCTCAGGTTGGCTCATTCAAAATGAGCCTCCAGCACTCATTTCATGAACAAACCAGCTTTAACTAGCTAGAACTCAACCAGACTCAACCCACTTGCAACCTATGCATTAGGGTCAACAGAGCCATAAGAAAATAGAAAATGGAAAAAATTAGCACGTTTGCCTCCAAGACCTGGAAGGTGGAAAAAAGGGTAAAGAGGAATCATTTCACCAACCTTGATCATGAAGAAGCAAGATAATGCTTGACCAGCAATTAAAGATTCTGAAGGAAAAATGGAATCAAAAGGTTGAAGCAATGAAATTTCCCACTGGCATCCAACAGATGTTAACTGATTGACCTGGAAACTTTCCGAACTAGTTTTGTTGACGACATCCATACGCACAAGAAACTCTTGCAATCTTGCTGGACAAGGACTTACTGTAAAGGACACATCTAATGACGGTAATACCTATTAAAAACAAATTTAACAAATTAGCATTAATATGATCAGAAATTTTTATCGACAAGTGCATCGCCAACTCAACAATATTTCATTCTTGACAAAGGAAAAGGAAGGAAAAAAAAAAAGTAAGAATATAACTCAAGATAATTATCTTCACTGTAAAATATATGCTTTTTTTAATTCAGAAAAGCACTTTTATCTTATCACAAGTAAAAGAAATCTATTCAGAATTAGCATTCAGTCCCAAAAGCAGCCCACATGTTATTATTGGTATCTCATATGGTAACAGGTGGTTTTTACAATAAGAAACAAGAAAAAAGAAATTTAATAAAAAATTAACATATTTTACTATGCACCTGCAAATTGTACTGCATTCGTAGAGTGCGGTATCTCATGATGCTCGATGCATCCCCCATCTCATAGTATATAACTATATACAAGGAAATATTTCCAGGATCAGCAGCTCGAAGCCAAAGAGGCCACAATAGAGGTCTTTCCCTTTCTATTGAGATATCCTGAAATACCAAGTAAATGTAAGGCATACAGTTAAAGGCGGCCTTAAATTAATTTGATGATTATTGCCAAAAGACAATGCAGATGGCAAACTGCCAAACGGACCTCTGGAAATAGAAAAACACCATGAGACACTTTCTTGGAATCAGCTGGTACTCCATTTTGTTCAGTACTTGTTTTCTTTTCCAAGCAATCAGGAAGTTCTAGGTTTAAATCTTCATGATTCCCAATATTAAGGAATCTAGGATCACTAATCTTCATTTTCAGATTCTGCCGGAATTTAGGAAACCATACAATAAATTTAAAGAAACAATAATATATGCATCTTACAGAAAACAGGAGGGAAAAAACATGCTTGCATATGTGGAAAAAGAAAACCCAGCATCCACCTAGGTAAGCTGAACTCTGTCCTAAGAAATAGATTGATTTTTTTCCCAGGCTTTCAGCTTGAGCAACATTACCAAATACAAGAATAAGAGAATCACAATCATGAGAATGATAGCTGAAAAGGTCAACCTGATTTTTCCCCATGGAAACAAGAAGTTCCACTACATTACCCAATTCAGAGAAGATAAACACAAGATACTATTAACTGATAACAAATTACCATTAGATTGCCTGTAAAAAGCATACCTTTACAGAAAACTCTGATTGGTTCGTTAACTCTAAGACAACATGTCGCAAATCTCCTGCATATGCTTTCTCAGGCAGTGAACGTATGAAGCCCTCCAACTTGGGTAGATTCTGAACATGAACAAAAATAGACTAAGGAAGGAAAAGTCGAACAAACTTATCTGCAAAGCAAATTCAACAGAACAAGCAATGTGAGGAGCAGATGGTGTTTTCTAACACCTTGATCACTATAAATTTCAGGTCATGACAAAGGGAATTCTTAGCCTTCCTCCTTCCTTTTGCATTATTTTTCCTCTTCACAAGATTGGCCTCTAAGTTGTAATAACCAACCAATGAACCTGATAATTTCCATCTAATTCCTACAATTTTTAGATTGCCTTCCACTTTGGGAGTAACCATTAGTTGCACCTGAAAAGGCAAAATAGGTTAGAAATAAACCTGAACTTCCTGAGATAATATAAACTGGCAAACAAGGTATATTAATAGAATATTGCTAAGGAAGTTAAATCTCAACATCAACAAATGTAACTAAAAAATACTTCAAATCCAGCAAACTCTACTCAAATTTCTAGCTCCACTAGGACAAAGCATGAGGATAAGATTTAACTTATACAATGGCACAAAAGTCAATCTCCATTTAATGAAATCTCGCCCCATAAAGTTAAGCTATATTAGTCATTTACTTGAGTTTCTTCCATTTATATAGTGAAGACAGCAAAAACATGACCCAAGCTAGCAAATCACATTATGAAAAATTCCAAAACAGTAGTAAGCAGCTAGCCTCAGAGAGGAAAGAGATGCTTGTAAACTTATTTTCCCTAGGAAGCACTTACTGAATTGGTTTCATTCCCTCCCAATGTGAAGTCAACCTCTGACAGAGTAAATAAAGAAGTGTCTGGTTTCATATCCCTACAGTCATCAAGTGAACATCTAAATTAACAGTTGTCAAGGTGGGAGAAGAATCTGTAAACATTATAAGAGAATGCTTAAACAATTATTTAGGAAAAAAGTCATTAAATGTTCACATACATACCCCAACTTTTTATAGTCTTCGTCATTCCAGAGTTCAGTGGCTGAGCTGCTTACACCTGCATCAGCAATAGAATATTAATCGGCCAACTGCACAGAATTAGCTTACACCCAAATCAACAAAAGGAAGACAGGAACAGCAAAGAGAATTGCAGACAGCTGGTAGTTACCAGATTTCAACTCATCTGACCCTGAAAGCTCACATATCAAGGAAACACCAGATAAGGAAATAGGTACTTTCAAGGGGTTCTCAAACTTGATATCCACCTTTATTGCTTCTGCAAACAAGACCAAAAAAGTACCAGTATTAGTGCTGCAACTGGTTAAGGCCCTTTTGCCCCCTGGACACATGCTATGCACACACAAGGCTCTATCCAGCAACATTCATATCATGCTTTCATAACTATGATATTCATGATGCTAAGTGCTTGTTTGTGGTCTGCTTAGTCATTTGGTGTATATATGAAACAAGTTTTTGCTGTAGTTAGTAGCCAGTAAAAGTTCAATAAACATAATAAGTCCCAACTCCCAAATAAGCAGAGCTAAATAGGTCTTTTTGCAACTTTTATTTATCTCTCTAGAAATGGTTTCTTTTTCATTAGAAAAAAAAAAGAGCCCTCCTAGATGAAACTTATTATCAGAAGTCAACAAAATAGAAGTTCTGCTGCAGTACATTACAAGAATAACTCTTAGCAAGTGAGCTAATCATGAAGGGACATACAAAAAGAAGAACTAATCAAAATATATATGAACCAACCAAAAACTAAGAACTTTATATAAAAATACTATCACCTTCATACCTCCAGCCACACAAATGTTAGATTCCTTATAATTTTTTGGCAGAAGCTTTGATTGTAAGTCCAACCAGTTAGTCCTGGCAGTGGACAATGAAGGAATCATGTCCTCCTCTAATGAACGCCACAAACTTTCTCTAACAGTACCCTGGAATGTTTTGACATGAAACAATAGCATCAACCACAAGGTAATCTTCTAGTCAGATCGTCCTTCAGTACTGAAGATTGCAATAAAGATCACAATCAACAGAATTTATAACAAAAGTACATAATGTTTGATGTACAAAGTTATATTTTACAAAGTGCAGCAGCTAAATAATCATTCACATCATCCTAATTTGAACAATGGGGACATTCATGTTTCACTTTGTTCCATTGGACACAAATATTCTATCTTTTTACCAATTAAGCCCTCCTGAGAATAAATTTATATACTGCTGACAAGTCAAAATAGTATTATTTTATTCTTTTAAATATTTTATCACTTTAATAAATCTTCTAAAAATTTTTCATTCACTTAATGCTACGTTAAAAAACCTCATTCTAAAACAGCAAACCCTAGCCAACAACCCATACTTCATTCCTTGCATCCTCGCCTCCTTCTTTTTTGAAGATTTTGTAATAGGCAAATTCTTATTGCCATCATTTGCTACCATTTTCTACATCAGAGGCAAAAGACAACTAAATGCATCAAAGTGGCTGGATCCAAAAGACTTCAAGTGGTGAACAGCTTCATATAATTTATAACAGCGAACTTCATGTCCTGGGAACCTAGTGCAGAATGTAGATGTTGAAGTAGAGGCATCAAGTTGCCCAAAAAAGAGATACCACTACTAGATGTGAGTCCCAACCACCATGGATGTGACAAAGGACAACTCAAAACAGAAATGCCATAACCATTAAAATAATCACAAAACAAAACAAAATGGATAAATCAATTCTCTTCAAGCAAATAGATTTTCTTCAATAACCACAACAACTCAGAGAAGAATGCCCAAAGGCCATTGATTCCCTAAGCTTTCTTCTTCACCCTCAAATATTTCATTTAATTTTTGAACTCTTATTTTGGCAATGTAACTGTAAGAGGGAATTAGGGAATTTTTGGCAGAAGATACAAAGATCGAAGATTAGAGAATGAAGAGTATTGTGTTTGGTTAGTGAGAGTTTGTGATAAAATTAGGAGAGGATTCGAGAGATTAAAGAATTTAGTGAGAGAATGAACTTTTGTATTGTTTATAAATTTTAAAATATTAAAATACTTATTAAAATAGTAAACAAATATTTATAATATTTTTTAATCTTGTTAGCAGCATATATAATTTCTCACAAGGGCATAATTGATTGAACAATAAATCATTAATATGTAACTGAACAAAACTGAGCACAAATGGCCCAATTGCGTATTTTACTATAGTATATGGACTTCTAGATGCACCTGCCCAACTAAACATTGAAACTAGTATACATCACAGGACATGCACCGACATCATCAGTCTATAGATGCATAATGATCAGAAGCAAAGATATACCCAAAAGCCTCCTGGCAACTATCTATAATTGTTAATGCTAATCAATTAGACAATTAATGTATGGAGCCCATGTAGAGGATCAATTGGCAGAAAGCTATGCTTTAATTCCTTTGTAATTCTAATAACATATAATATTATGTTTCTTATTTACCTACTATTTCAAAAAACAAATCATCAACAAATTATGCTTTGTATATACCACTGTTCTCATTAAATTAAATGTATTTCTTGCAGATGTTTGAATTTACTACAACAACTTGCAAAATTAAAAAAATGTTGGCTAGAGTATAAGAATTGGACATCGTTCAGGATAAGCTTTTACCATTTTGGCCTGTATTCCTGTTTATGTCAGCAAGCATGCATCTTTCTTTGAACATGCATAGTTGCATGTGCATGTTCATGTGCATCTCTCTTATGTATGAATGGTGTGAGCAAAACAATTTAATTATATCTAAAGAAAGAGAAAGAACAGAAAGAGAAAAATGGCATCTTTATACAAGGAATAACAATCTTCAGCTTTATAACTATAAGTGAAAAATTAAGTTTCATATAAGCAATACATAAAATTCAACTTACTACTGCAGGTGATGCATAGGTTCGATGATCTTCAAAAACAACCTTGAGTGATGAGATATTTATAACAGGCAACTGAAGTCTTAACACCTCAAATGTTTTCCCCGTTTTCTACAATATCCAAGAATATGACAGTCAAGTTCAGAAGTGATGTAAGATGCTAAGATTAACAGGTCTGCATCATCAAGACAGAACCAATACCCAACTCAACTAAGCTTAAAATAAAGCACCAAATAGCAATAAAAAATTTAAGCTTCAATGGGAGATTCTAAGTACCATGCTCTAGCTTTGTAATAAGAGGACAATAACAACTAAGCCTTAATTCCAAACTAGTCCGCAGTACTATGTCAAGAAACTAGCTTTCTAATAAGATGCAAACTCTCAAAAGGGTTCTCTTCTTAGTACAGACAATAGTTGTTATATGCTTAGAAGACTTGTACACTAAGAGGGCGTTTACTTCAAGTGATTCATGCAGCTCATATCTTATTCATATCCAACAGCTAGGTCGTAAGTGTTTGATAAGCCTTTTTAATTGGCAACTGATAGCTAATGAAAGTCTCAATCAGCGGTTGATTCCATCAACTACATTTTGAAGTTTTTTCGTATCAACTAGTAGCTACTTGGTATTTACATTTCATTTGGACTTCATTAATCTCATAAAAATAATTTCTAATAAAATTATTTTTTTTCTCAAATTAATATTTTTCTAATCATTTTGTTTATACTTATTTAAAAATAATAATTTTCTATTAAATATTGTTTTAAAAAATTTAATCGATAGTTTTATTTGTATAATACATTGAAATAAAAAATAATATTTTTACCTTAAAAAATTTATATATATATATATACGCACGCACACACATGTAATTAAAAGCGCAAGGCGCAAAAGGTTGCTAGAGCCTAGGTGCTAACCTCCAGGCGAAGCACATGCCTGAGTGAAATGAAGCAAAAAAAATAAAATAAAATACATAAATCTGGAAAACATATTTTAAGATATCAATAAAAAAGTAGAAAACATGTAAAGAAACACACATAAATCAGAAAAAAAGGCAACATGGCAAGTTATAATCTAAGATAGTAAAGTCAAGACAGAAAAGAGTATAATAAAAAAAAATGAAAAAAAAAAAAAAGAGAAGTAAACATAGAAAGCAAAATTGAAAGAGTTATACATGGATAGAATGGGGCTGAAGACTAAATTGCAAGAGGTGAGTGATAGATGAAGGAGTGGAAGTTGGATCACAAAGCACAGCACCGGTTTTTGTATCGCATTTTATTTCTTTTACATTTATTTATTTATTTTGTGTAAGCTAATATTGGCTAGATAGCTTTATATTGGAAAAAAAAAAAAAGCTAGGTGACTTGTTCTGGAAAACATAAAATAGAAAGGCACGCCTTTCTTGAGCCTTAGGCACAAAAAAGGTGCACACCTCCACCCAGAGGCGATAGCCTGAGTGAAGTCACCCGCCTCAACACTGTTGAGGCACAAGCCCTTGAGCCTTAAGCAAGGAGTGCCCCAATAAATATGGGGTGTGTGTGCGCGCTGTGTGTGCATTATACATCATAGTATGTATATATATGTGCATTATACATCATATTATGTAAAAACAATTATACCCTTGATAGATATTTTACATTTTAACAGAAACAATATTCATTAGTTAACCGCTACTAGTCACTAGCTATTAGCAACCGTTCTCAACTACGAGCTAGTATGAACAACTAAACCAAACAGGCCGGAAATTAATTTACTGAATTTCTCTACATGGAAGGCACTGAAACCATGTTACGTAGGAAAAACTGATCTATTAATTAATATTCCAAAATCAAGAAGCCAACAGCAGTATCAATAAGAGAAGTTCTGCATTACAGTCAAACAAGATATAAACAAACTGCCACTAAATGGGAATGCACAGTAGCCATAATTATCGTGGGAAAATATAGTGCAAATTAGAGTTATCAAAGTCCCCATTCAGAAATTAAGGTAAATTCAGAGGTACTCAACCAGCAACCTACTTGTATAAAAATATATTAGATTATCTGGGTCAAAGAAGTTCCACATGAATCCAGGCTCAATTGCATGGAAATGTGGAAAAAAAGGGTTACACCCCAAGAGTCCAAAGAACCCTATAAATTGCTTTCCCTAACATATCTAACAAGCATGACAATGAGAATTTGCAAGTACCTGAACAATTTGAAGAAACTCTTTGAGGAATAGCTCCTGTGTTGTCTTGGACTGATGGCTACAGGCCAGGACTTCCATCATATGACTGGCAGCCACATCATACAGTCTAAGAAAAGCATACCATCTACATTATGCAACAATCCTACTATCAGTACTCTAAAAATCTTCCACATTATAAATTTTGTAGTGCCAATGTGTGAATCATGCAAATACAACAGCATCAATTCAAATAACTTACTGTCCGATATGGAAATAAACATGATCTTTGATGTAGCTCCAAGTAGTTCCTTTGTAAACAGAGATAGCACTTCTATATGTACGAATTGCATGTTTAACCTAAAGAAGATGAACCAATGAAGCAAAAATTATTTTCAGAAGAAGCAATATATCACAGGCCATATGTAGAATTTTTCATAAATAGGTACCTGGTCACATTTTTTATAACGATCACCAGAAAGAACAAGATGAAATCCATACTTGTGTAACATGGGTGGCTGAGACAACAAGTAGCAATAAGATGCTTGCTCAAGCATAACAGCCGAATGTAGCATCTCCTGAGAAGAAAAACTTTGTTAATAACACAAAATAAGTACCACTATTGATTTGTAAGATAATATTGGACTCACCTCACTGCTGATGCGGAAGTAAACCGTGGCAGCCTCTTTGTATTGATCTCTTGTCTTCAACATTTCCACCCACCAAAGACCACAGCGTGTAGCATTCTGCTGAGCAGATGGCCCCATTTTCTGTACGCATACCAGACGCAATGTAATTAAACAAAGTTGAAAACAGCATTCTAGAGTTGACTAACCAAAACAATGATATATCATGAATTAACAACAAAGTGAGAAAGAGCTATACATACTAAATAAGTAGTAAATGCATTCTCCATGCAATATTCAGCTTCCTTTCTGGACTGATCCAACATAAAGTATGTAAGGCCCATCATTTCCTGCACGAACAAAGAGAAGAATACAGATAGTTAACAGGAGACCAAGTAACGCAGAAACGGAAATGGGAAATGGATAAAACAACAAAAAAACGACAACCAAGCCTTAACCCTAAACTAGTTGGGGTGACTATATGAATACTTTGTTTCAAATATCTGCCCTGATCAGATTGGAAAATGGGAAAAGGAAAAGGATATGAAATGGAAATGCGGAAAACATGTAAATATAAAAAATATTAGGGCATTTTATAAATATCAAAATTTTCATATAAACCATTGTTAACCATCATTGTTTTCCAATTTGACATTATTTTCCAGTTTGATAACCTAATGCTTATAAACTAATTAATTAAAGCCCCAAACAAATAACCTAACTAAAGCATTATAAATAAATAAATAAACTAAGGCAATGTTTATTGCCGATTTGGGCCAAATGCCCATCCAAGATGCATAAAGCCACAAAAAGCACCGCATCAGCAACCACCAACAGTAAATGAAAGAAAGACAACAGCATCACCAACATGGCATCGGCAACATAGAGAAGAAGGCAAGTAAGCAAGAAAGCCTAGTCCTGGGATGAAGCAATTTAGAGAGAGAGAAAGAGAGAACGAGATGTGTCACCATTGATGGTGCATCCCATTCGTCCTGCAGTAGTCGCTAAGAGAGAGATCACCAGGTTCTCACTTTCTTTTTTTGGAGCAGTTGTCATTTATTCTTGAAGGCTCGATGGAAAGTGTTGAAAAATGGATTTTTTTAAAACAAGCTAGAAACACATTTCCATTTTTGGGAAAGTTACAAAAATGGCTTCAAGAAGTTTTGGATCCATGCTGTGCACTTCGATTTGGAAACAGGAAATGCAACCTAAGTGGTGTTTCCATGCAGCATAGCCAGGAGAGGATTAGATAAGTTTTCAGTCTCAAGCTAGAGTGGGGAGAGTAAAACAATGAACTCCAGGAAGGTAGGCAAAATAGAACATTAACAATTAATCACTTTTTATCTTCTGGACAAAGTATTTTGAACATGCACAAGGTTTACAAATAAAGTTTCTTTTGTACACACATCCCTAAACCAAAAAAGTAAAAATAAAAAAAAAAATCAACAGGTAACGCTTCTAGTCTTTTCTTTTATCGAATAAAAAATTACATCATTTGTAGAAAGCCAAAGCCCACACTGTACGGAGCAAACATAATGTACCGCACCTAGTGTTGGTAAAACCAACCATAAAAAGAAAGTGCCACTTCCCTAACAGGTCCAACAACAATGTTTTGCACAAACATTGCCTAAAACAAGTTCGGATTGACCAGGTTTTCTATTTATTATATAGCACATGATATTTTGCAAAACAAAATACAGTCTTGTATGAGAAACATGGAGGAAGAACAGAGAGAGCAGAAAAATGAAGAAAGCTACTCCATGTTCAATGAAACCAAAATAAATCATTTAGAACTGTTCAAATTCTCATTCACTCGCACATAACAGACTGGCTATCAAACTGACCAAATAAGAGGATTAAAGAAAAAATAATTGAAATTTACCTGGACACCAGCATATCGCTTCCAAGCCTTATCAAGCTTATAATCTGTGGAAATAAGCCTATAGTTTGACAATGCAAGTTCATAATCTCGTAGCATGAAAGCAAAGTCACCCAGAACTCTAATCTGAGACTCAATAGAACTGAAGGTATACCTTTAAAAAAAAAAAAAAGGTAAATTAGAAAAAGTAAAGTAAGAAGGGAAGACAGGACACAACATCATAATTTAAAAAAAAAAAATATCTGTAGAACATACATGGGGCCATTGGCTGAATCTGGTGTGTCTTCTTTCCCTTTTCTCCACCATAAGTTTTTAATTTGGTTTCTAAAACCTTTCCTTGTAGCAGATACCTAATCGATTGGATATAACTTAAAAAAAAATGGAAAAACAGAAAAGGAAAATGGAAAAAGAAAAGAGGAGGTAATGCACTAGAAAGAACTAGAATCTCCTAAATCCTCACAAATCGAAAAAAGAAAATTTAGAGATTCAATACCTGCTGATTGAGCACACGGACTTTCTGCTCCATGTAAGGGATGACATGTTTAGATGATAATTCTTGCATCAAATCCTTTATCTGCACCAATTTGTACAAATTGATACTTGATTAAGTATCTACAGAAATTATCATTCCAATTTGTTTAAGGGAAAAAAAAAACAAAAAGTAACATTAACTAACGAAAATGCAAGCAAATTACCTCATTAACATCATCAATATTAAGGAAACAACCAAGATGCTGATTTGGAGAAGCGACAGACTTCTGTCACATGAATAAACAAGACAACAGTCTTAATCTTATTCATTTTGTCCAACAATTCAAACCAAAGATTATATTTCAGATGGAGTTATCGTTAAAAATAGAATGAATATTTAAAGGTAGCTTACACAAGAAGCCCACAAGTTTTCTTGATGCTCTATTGGCCCATCTTGAGAAGAATTAATGCAAAGCACACGGCAGTCATTTGAACCAAATGTATGTTTCATCTCTGCTAGAAGTTTTGCCGCCCTGCAAGCAGAGAAACGAGATACAAAGGCCAATCGCACCACATTCATGCCATATAGACTTATCTCAAACATTGAAGTTCTATAACCTCAAAGGATGAAAGACAGAAAAAATTACCCAAAGTAAATACAGAACAGAATAGAGAAAATAGCTAAATCAAAGTTTGAATATTACAAACAGATAGCACATGAAAATTATTTTCCTTTACTTCTCCTTTTATGAGAAGACTAGGTAAAACGGGTACTTTTCTAGAACCCACCAATGTAGTTCCAATCTTCACAGTATCATGAAAGACATAAGCAGATAAAAATGCCACCTCATACAAAATAAACTAAGCAAAAAAACAGCTACTTATGTGTCTAGATATTTTGCTTTCAGAAAAGGGACATATGCAACAAAAACGCAATTACAGAGTCTATGAAGAATAAGAAGAGAATTTTTAATGCAACAAGGAAGAAGACCACTAACAAAAAAGCCACCCACTGGACATTGGCTACAGAACAAACATAGCTTGTCTCAAAGAATCTTTGTTATGTCTTATACTGATTGACTGATCCGGAACTATTGGTTTCTTTATTATTTGTGTGAAGAAATGCACCATGCTATTTCAAATGTTGGCAGCATAAAGAGGGTTGTCAAGTAAGGGCCTACTTAAGAATCACTCCCTCTCCCTCTATCCCCAACCCCTTCTCACACAACCCCCCCCCCCCAAACTCAACAAAAAATAATAATAATAATAAAATAAGAACCTCCTTCAGTTCTTGTATACTTTATTTGCACTTGGGTTCAACAATGTTATCCTACTTCTTAAATGAATTTATTAAACATCAAAGGATAATTGAAACCTCAAGGTTTTCAATTTTTCCATTCCCATCCAAGAAACCAAGTACAATTACCAAGAATTTCTAACCTACAAAATAAAAAAAAAAAAATCTATATATATCTATACACACACACACACATTTATACATACATATATATACTCCTTTGCTAATTTTTAATTCAACATAAATATAAATTCCCAACCTTCTACCAAATTAATTCTATTCTTCTTTTCCAAGGCATCAAAATACTTAATCTCATCATTATGTTTACCTCACAGCCAATTTAGCTTCCTTTTGTAGCAAAATTGTTTTGTTTTGATATTTTCCCCCTAATCGAATAGCTTAGCTAACCTACTGTAGATATCCTTTCAGTGCATAATATAGAAACCACTTGCCTTTACCTTTATTTTTCTTTTTAATTCCTTTCAGAGCCTGCAATCCATTTTCTCCCATTTCTACTCGTGCTCACTGCCTCCCTTTCTCATTGAGCCCACATGACAAAGAAACACTGAAGTGAACCAGGAAACTTGACATGAATATAGCAGCAGAGGCATCTTTTTTTACATGTTTCCATCGTATTTAATCTACCATATGCTTCTTCCTTCAAGCCCCAACATCTCCTTCTATGTTTCATAACTTGAATCATCTTTCAACAATGTTTATGAATACAGCTAACTAGTAATCTATGTTCCATTATAAATAATTCTTCCTCAAAACCATGCAGAAATTACACACTGATCCTTTATCCGCATAAACAGAAAGAATAATTGAATAAGGGAAAGATAGCAACATAGTAGATCCTCTAGCTAAGTTGCCACTTCTATC
Source organism: Jatropha podagrica (assembly GCA_947857235.1). Lineage (NCBI taxonomy): Eukaryota > Viridiplantae > Streptophyta > Magnoliopsida > Malpighiales > Euphorbiaceae > Jatropha > Jatropha podagrica. The sequence goes on along the minus strand of CANUEP010123693.1, from coordinate 50,369 downwards.
AAATGTAATGCAATTATATTGCCATTATTATAGAAACATGGCGCTTAAAACATAACAAGAATCAAAACATAAAAACAACAAAAATACAGCCATACTTCTCTGAGGAGCCATCTTGATTATCATGCACCAATAGATAATGTTTTAAAATCTTTGGGTCCATGGCACCATCATTAAGAAGAGACGGCAACTTGTTAGTATTGAAAAGGTCAACAAATCTATTGATAGGTTGTTCATCCTTTGAAGAAACAACCAAAAGACCTGCAAATTAATTTTAAAAATTAACATAAAACCACATCCAAAAAGGATATCTACATTTGAAAAAAAAATCTTTCCAGGAATAAAATGGACCAAATTTATTGAGCTTAACAAAATAAGAAGTGAAAAAGCAACAAATATTATAACTTCCCAATAATTTTTGAAAGCTTACATGCCACAGGGTGATCAAAAGCTTCATGATCTGAAAAAGACACAGTGCGCACAAGCTCTTTATTAAAAAATTCAAACCATGATGGTAGAACTTCAGATCCAGTGCCTGCACAAGAGCAATTAAATGTATTTACGTATACTAATCCTCCAAGCTCAAATCTACAGTAAAGAGTTTATTAGCATTATGAAGCTCAAAAACATTTTTACTACAAAAAAAAAAAAATACTAAAGACATGAGACAGCTATTTTAAACTATGTTGCACAGAAACATGGAAGTGTGGAAACACATAAATGGACACAGGAAAAGGTATTTTTAAAAATATAGGAAACAAAAACGTGGCAAATGTGTAAATATGAAAAATATAGGGTTATATTTATAAATGTAAAAAAAAAATAAATTACTATAAATCATTAAATATATTCAACAACAAGTTAAGTTCAATCAGCAATTAATCATATCCAAAAGAACTGTAAGTTCCATACTCATAAAAAACACAAGTTTTGTGAATTTGTATTTATTTATGTATTTATTTTAATCAGAGAAATGAGTTTTTAAAAGTTTCCAGTTTACGGAAACGTATTTACGAGAGGGGAAGCATATTTCCAAATTACTCAATTTATGGAAACAGCCCGGAAACGGTCCCAAAATGTTTCCGAGGAGTTTCCAAGTATTTCCGGGCAGAAAACGTTTCCAAAACAAAATGCAGAAACGGTAGCCAAATAAAGTTTCCGTGTACTATAGGTTTTCAAGAAACAAACTATTTAGATCAGCATCATCAAATGTCTCTAAAAAAGACAAACAGCTAGTGGTGTATATTTACTAGAACAGGTATAGAGCACAACTCAGTTTCCAAGAGGAAAAATAGGGTTATAAATAATTATTAAAAGATGCTTGTATGATATATTTCCATCCATTAGAAAAGCCAAAAAATTAAAATTAAAAAAATTAAAAAAATTAAAAAAAAAAAAAAAAAAAAAAAAAAAAACAGCTTACTAGCTAGTATATTCCCAATAGGAGGTGGGTCTGAGCACAATTCAGAATGATCTATCTCCCCAGCTTGGGTAATAACCTGCTTTAGTCTCTCCTTTGCTACCTAGTTGAACCAAAAATATTATCCAGATATAACCAATAACACTCAAAAGAAAATTTCACTGCCATACGATAACTTTCCGCTAGACTAATTTGCCAATGTGTTCGCAGATCAACATATAATAGCAGGGCTGCATGTTTTGCTAACGTGATAATAAACGGACAATTCTTCCTACATTTCCCAGGACATGGAAATCCTTCTTGACCAAATACAAAATTCCTACATTAACAAATTGACAAAAAGAAAAGAAGCTAAAATTTCCACACTAATAGTTCATGTGATTGGTTTTACCATTACCCTCAACCAAATCAAACCAGTAGGTATCTTGTGTATGGTAAAGGTACACATTTGAAAAAGAAGAATCATTCTAAGAAATAAGGGAAGGATATCAAAACAAAACTAATAAAATAACATAACTTGCTAAAATTTCTATAAGAAACACTAAAAATTTAAATTCCAATTCACAGATTACATATAATATCAGCAAACAAAACATAGTATTTACCTCCAGATTTGGCTGCCGAACATCTGCCTCGTAAAACAACCTCAGCTTGAACTTCTGTAGCCTGTAGGGTTGATCACTCGACGTCCGTACAGGGACTGTGTTAAAATCGGAACAAGCAACACCTCAATTTCCAGTACAATTCACCGCAAAACTCCAATTACAACATATAAACACCTATACAAACACAAATTTGTAGTGTATTGAAAAAGAAGAGAGGCTAACCGTCGATGTTACTGAAGTTGCAGAAAGGACTGAGCATATCTATAAAGGAGAGACCGTTTTTGAGGCAGGCCTCTTCTACAAGAGGCGTACGGAGAACCATGACCACCGGAGTGATTTCCTCCAGTAACATTTTACCTAGCGGCGTTGTAGCTGGATCCATCCTTTACAGCTGCCGAGTTACTCGACACACTCACTGCGTCAACTCGTCTTGCAGGGTATTTGCTTGATTGGATCTCTCTCCCTCCGCTGCTAACGGCAAAGACTGAAACGGGAGAGATATTCTTCAGTCGTTAAAAGGACGGGTTACCGACAAGCGTATCGAGAAATGGTTGTGGCCCGTTTTGTTTTTTAAATCAGTGCAGTGCAAAGGAACCCAACTTTAACTCCAATTAAAAAATTATTATGGATGATTTGATTATTAATACAAATTTAAATACAAATAAAGTTAAATTTAGCCCTTAAATTTATTAAATTTAAACAAAATCAATAAGGTCCAATTTGATCGAACTTTTTAATGCCTTAAATAGAAGTTTAAAATACATAAAAGTATCATTTGTTCTAATATAGTTTATAAAAGCATGTAATGTAATTTTATCTGCTAAATATAAGAAATGCATAAATTTTATATATAATAACTTAGTAATATTTGTCAATTTTAAAATATTTAAATTAATATATATTTTATAAACTCAAAACTATGAGTCAAAATATATATTTCATATTTCCTCTATTTTATATTTAAATTTTTTAATAAATTATACAATTCGACCTTAATTATAATTTTAATAAATATTTATATAATAAATTTCACATTATATATATATTAACTAATTAGTACGTAAGAGTCTGTTTGGAATAAATGAATTCCATAAATTTTATGAAATTCATTTAAAAATTTATATTTTCTCTTTTGGAATAAAAAAAAATAGATTTCAATTTCACGAAATTAAATATAACTACACCGAATTCTATAAAAATTGGTGAAATTTTCAAATGAATTTCACAAAACTAAACACTCTAATTTTTTCGATAAAGCTACCCTATTTTTCTACATATTTAATTTTTTAAAATTTTTATTTATTTAATTTATTTATTTTATCAAACTTAATCATAATAATAAAACATTAAATTTTATTTGACAAAACTACCCTTTTATAGACTGAACTATTTTCTTTTTTTTTTCCCTTGTTTTTTTTAACTTCATAATTATTAGTGCGAAAATATAATTTTTGTTTCATGCACTAATGTTTTCAAATATAATTAACAATAATAATAACTTTTTCAAATATTTTTGTAGCTTCTAAATTAATTAGTTAAATGAATAAGAAATTTTACCAGTGTTTTGAGAACCGGATCGATCAGTGAATCGATTAAGGTAGGATTTCATCGAACCGAAGGATTCGACCGGGTTTAATACGGTTGAACCGAATTTTTATATATAATATTTTTAAACATATTTATTAAATGAAATTAAAAATATAGGTTAAAAAAATATTTGAAAACAAATTAAAAAAATTTTCAAATTTGAATTTAAAAAAAATAAAAACTAGTAAATAATTTTAAAAAAATAAAATATAAATAAATTTAAAATAAAAAATTAATTACCATAAAACATATTATTATCTTTCTCTTAATTAATATATTAGGATTTGGGTTTATAAATAAAAAAGTTCAAAGATTAAAAAATTAGTGGGTCTAATTTTTTTGAGACCTAAATTTAAAAAAATATATATATTATTTCTGGAAAGTACCTAGATTTGAATCGAACCGATTTTTTACCGATCTGGTTCACCGATTTATAGCTGATTTTGATCGATTTTTTTACTGTCTGATTTTTCAGCGCGATTCGAACCAGACCATAGCTCGATTTTCGATCGAATCGATCAAATCGGCCGATTGGGTCCGGTTTTCAGGACTATGGATTTTACACCTGTTTTTTTCTTGAACTAAGACATTTTATACAAATTAAAAATAACTATTATGATGAATATTATAATTATTTTATATATTATATATTATATTTATATAATTAATTAATTAACTAGGGTAGAATGTGAGTGCATTATTTATATAAAATTTATTATTTATATCTTAGTAAAAAATAAAAAGTTATGATATTGTATATATTAAATATAAATTGGTGTTTATTATTTGTTTTTATTAGATTATTATATAAAGGGTATTTTAAAAAATAAATATAAATAAATTTCTATTTAAAAATTTATTCTAAATATAATTTTATAAAATTTAATTAAATTTCTTATTTTAAATTGAAGCTTACCAAACATAATAAATTGATTTGCAAATGAATTATATTTTGAATTCATTTACAAACAGTATAATTCATTTACAAATGAATTTTAAAATCATTATTCATTTGTTCTAAAAGCCGTAAATTGGTTCACAATGTTAAATTTGATATTTTTTTTTTATTATTTTAGACAAATTAAATTGTTAAAATCATTGAAAATGTCAAATTTTAAAATTTTTCAATTTAATTTTTTTTAAGTCTATTAAAATTTTATAGTATTTAATTCAAATTATTATAAAATCTATAAAAATATGATAACATATTTTGCTTTTTGGTTCCTTGTTATATTTTGATTTTTCGAATTGGGCTCCAAAATCATTCAATTTGGGTCATGAAATTAATTTTAATTAGATATATAAAAATCACTATAATTCCATCAAAATCTATAAAAAAAATCTCACCAATTTCATAAAATTTTATATAGAATTCTAATAAAATTTGTGAAAATTTGAGGAAATCCTTCAATTCTATTAGACTCAACAATTTTTTTAAAATATCATACAGTCCTAATCCAATATATCTGTAACATTTTGTATCCCACTTAACAGCCCGGGTCAAATTGCATTAGAACTTTACAATATTTTATAATTTCACTTTAATTTGATATTTATGTCCATTTTATCCTAATTTCCATATTTTATTGCAACCAAAGCTGATTGAGTTGGTTTGCTGAAAACTAGTTGTGTTCGTAGATATTAAACTTTATTTTCAAGCTCATATGGAACACGACCCATCGAATCCATTCGATCACCGAATTAATTATTTTATGGGCTCATAAGAAGAATGTTATTTCTTAAATTCTTTTTCTTTTTCTTTTGTTCTCAGAAGTGGTATACAAAATAATACTCAAATTGCCAGTTGTGTTACCTCTTTTATGTTAAGTTCCCAATTCCAAATAATACTCAAATTGCCAGTTGTCTTTGCCAGAATTACTTTTGTATAGAAGGTATTTTCTCAATCTAATGCCTTCGTACCGAGTTGTTAAGACTTAATAGAGTGTTTCTAACTCATGCCTCTTCTAATAAATGTTCGGCATTCTCTCTGAGCAGCGATCATGTTCGGGACCTTGTAAAAATCAAAATGAACTGGAAAATATCAAATTATATATCCATATCAAGGACAAAAGGACAGACTTGCTAACTATGAAAAGGACAAAATTAAGAAAATCTATTTTCTTAAAGAGTTCTGAATAAGTTATTGTCTACAAAAACCAAATTTCCAAATTAGGTATTAGCTGAATCTTGAATCTCCATCTCCAAAAGACGAACACTAAAAGTACATACAGCATTACTAGCCAGGTAAGCTTACACCAGATACCTACTGCACATTCACTCGAGAAAGCTGACAACCTGTCGGTTTCTCAAAGTTGAGGGTGTTCAACTCGTTCTTAGATGTGATGGACCAAAAAATTCAACTGTACACTCATAGACGTTTTGGTGGAATGTATTGCACACGTTCATCTTCACATAAATTCTGCAATAAGCCCAACAGAATGGACGAGTTTAGATGATGCACAACATACAAATAAGAAAATTAACATAAAAATTAACAATATAAAAGATCAAATAAAATGCAGCCACAAAACAAATGCTTAGCAGCCAAAAAGACATCAAGTGGCTAATGAAATTCAACCTTCAGTTGTCATGCAAAACAACATCCTCATGAATCATATTACACTTTACTCCCAAAGTAAAGAGAAAAAAATAACAAAGAAAAAGAGCAGAAAGGGAAAGAAAACGAAAAGAAGGGTTAAGGAGGTAGAGAAGGGATGTTCAAGAACCATCAAAATATGCTGCAATTAGCATAACCAGACCAAATGGTAAAAGCAAGTGTATCCTGGAAACAGTAACCTGAAACACACCAGCACAACTTTCTCTGAAATCTTGCAATTTAAAAGTTCCATAAACTTAAAATGTAAAGAGACCACTGAGAGCAGTTCAAGTTGCAAAAATAAGTAGCAAGACAAACATAAATACCAGTAAAATTAACAAGCAACACCACACTTTTCTCAAACTGAACTTAAAAAGTAGCAAATCAACTTCAATACATTCACACTTAAGAAATAGCTAATTCGGATGGATCTTTCAAATTATTAATCAGCTGAAGTCAGAAACAAGTTAGCAGTAAATCAGCTTCTTCAGCTTATACTTTGCATGCATAAGTCAGTGCTCAGTTAATCCTCTTAACCTTTGAGTGACCGAATACATGGGAAAAACTATTTTCTTAAGTCTGAAATCATTTTATTGCTGAGTAATATAAATTACAGTGACTAAAAAGAATAGAAGATACAAACCTGCAAGTCCTCTGGCAATGCCTCTGAGACAGCAAGAGTGTAACAACCAGGAACAAATCTTCCTGCAAAAGATTTAAGAAAAAAGTATCTCAGAGAAGAGGATTATGGCCTAGTACAACAAATCTACATGTGATAACACATGAAAATGATGAAAACATCACTAGACCCTGAAGGGAAAAACACATTCAAGGTCACGGGCACCAGCATGCTTATGTAAAATTCTGCCTTCAGATGTTTAAATATTGTCTATATATGCTTCTTGAATGTGCATGTGCGTCTCTAGCTCTATGTCCTGCATGGTATGTGCCAAATAATCGAATGCCCCTAGTACTCTTCATATGGAAACACAAAAGGGACGGACATATGTGATTATTGGACTACTGTACCAAAAGAGGAGGAAAAATACAGTGAAAGATGACATATATTGGTGAAAACCAATCTTAAAATTAACAATTTTTCAAGTTGCACTACCTGCAATAATATGCAGAACAAGCCTCACAGCTAAAGACGTTCACGCCATTTTAAAGGAACATTAATGCTAATAGGACCTGGACCTGAACCTTGTTTAAAGTCCACCGCCTCTCTCTCTCTCTCTCTCTCCCTCTACAATGATCTCTACTTTTTCATTGTTGCTCAACCACAAAATTAACATGTGGCTATGATTTATTCTTGACCATGAAATCAACAACCCAGAGCTAGTATATATAAGCGAGTCGAGTAAGAAAGAGATTGGTGAGTGAAGTGAGAAAGAGATTGGGTGAGTGAAGGAAGAAGAGAGATTGAGGGAAAATTAGTGTGTGTTTGACTAGCGATACTCAAAATTGTAGCATTATAGTTTAGTTACTCTTAACAAAAGCGACTTTCAATTTAGTCCATCTTTCTCGCTTTTCATTTTCAACCTGAAGTAAAATTCGCAATATAAAACATCAAATCAATCTTAAATAGGATCTGGACCTGAACCTGAATCAGAAATCCAAAATAGAACATTAAACCAATCTTAAATCCTTCCGGCACATCCCCTAACTTTGAAGCTATCCAGACTCGATATAAAAAATAAGCTTGTTGCCCCACAAGAATCCTTAAATCCTTGTAAATCCTAAATTCAAGGGGTAAAAAGCACTGATAAGACAAAATAGCATGAATCTCTTAAAACTTTTAAGATCATATTGCATGTTGCCTAATAAGGCTAGAAACAAGTGAAAAAAAATGTGACATAGATAACTAGTTTATGAGAGAAGAAAATGAAATAATAGACTTGAAATGGAAAAATAAAGATGTAAGCAAAGCAACAGCAGAAATGTCCCTCGTACCAATTCTCAGCCAGCGAGCAGCCCAGCTTCTACTTGGGTCCATGACAGAAATTATCCTAGAAAGATGCCAGCAACAAGCAAAGCATTAAAATAGAAGATAGCTGTGTAGAGAATGTTTACAGTTTAAAAGAGTAGATTAACATTTACACAACAACTAAAGACTTTAAAAGAAGTATAGTGTTTCATATGAATAATTAAAGATATATAAATCAATACCCATTAAAGTTGGGAGTAGTGCAGTCAACCACACGCTCATGATCTTCATCCATCTTAAAGAAGGGGCAATTCTCGCACCCAGACTCTCTAAACTGCAATAAAAACATATCCCCTTCATATATACAACCCATAATGCGGCTACATAAGAGGAATGGACAAGAGGGGTGACCTGATCGTAGGTTTTGACGAGGCGGCAACGAAGACAAGCCCTCAGCTCATGACCAAAGCTAGTCGGAATTTGTGCCGGTGCGCTTCCCATTATCTTCTTCGTGTAATTTGTCTGCTCTTGCAAGGTTGCGATTGAAAGAAAACACAACACGCTCGAGGCTTGAGCGAATGTAATTTTGGGATGGATTGGGTTGAAATAACGTTGGGCTTAACTCAGGTAGCCCAATGCACAATTGGGCTTAACCTTAGCCTTTAGCGAAACGAAGAAAATTTGTTCCGTCGTGTTTCCTGTTGACTTTTGACGTAAACTAGAGCAACCATGTCCTAAATAGTTGGTCGTTTAGTTTCAAAACTTCTTTGCTGACACATAAGTATAAACGATGAAACGAACACTTTTAGACACATTTCATTTGTCGTTTCTGTTTGATATAAACACGTAAACAAGCCTTCATCTATGTGCATTTCCCCGTCAGCAGCGGTAGCGCCTTTGCCGTATGAATGAATTCCTAACTGTATAAATGTCTCTGCGCCTACTAAGCACTGGCTCTTTCTTCACTTCAACTTTCACTCTCACTTCCTTTTCCAAACGTTTCCTACTGCTAGCCGCGCCCATTTCTGCATCTTTCTCGCCTTTTCACCTGCAGATCTCAACACTCGCCATGTCTCGCCGCCCCAACTTCCAGGGAGGCCGCCGAGGTGGAAGTGGCGGTGGCAGTGGCAGCTCCCCTGGTCGCGGCGGTGGTGGAGGACGTGGAGGAGGAAGAGGAGGACGTGGTGAGCAGCGGTGGTGGGACCCTGTGTGGCGGGCGGAGCGCTTGAGACAGAAAGCTGCTGAGGTATTGGTGATTATGGAATTGACAATTTTGCATTTTCTTTAGGGTTTTAGTTGGTTCAGCCGTTCGGCTGCTTTGAAGTTAGTGCATAGTCGAATTGAACAGTGCATTTGCTAGACGTTTAAATGTTTGATAACTTGATTGCTAATGATTATGAAAACAAAATGGAAAGTAAACTATGAAATGTCATTGTTTCAAAAACTAAAAGTATCAGTAAAAGTAAATTAAAAACCATGATTCAGCTGAGAAAACTTTTTTCTAAGTAAATTTTCATTACTCTGTAGGGTAGGAGAATTCTCTGTTTGTTTTCTATTTAGCAAGTATAAGTCCTTTATGTGATGTTCTATCTATAGATGGAAGTTCTCGATGAGAATGAATGGTGGGATAAGATGGAGAAACTGAAGAATGGAAGGGATCAAGAGATGATAGTTACGAGAAATTATAGCCGTCCTGACCAGCAAACTCTCTCTGACATGGCTTATGAAATGGGTCTTTACTTGTAAGTTATTTGAGCTGCTTACCTTATTTTATTAAGGGTTGCTTTTGGAATTATTACGATGAACATTTAGGAAATATTATAATGATGTATGCAAATATAAAAAAAAAAAAAAAAAATACAAAGACACCTATTTAAAATGTATATTGTATCTTATTGCGGTGAAGGAATATTGTGATCTGTCTGGAGGTTCCTTTGTCCAATCTGTAAAGTTTGCTCCAATATTATGTCCTTATAATTGATTTATGTCTTTGTTTACTCTGTCATAAGTTGAAGCATATTTAAATAATTTTGTTTGTATGTGTATGCTTAATTTTTTTACTTTGGAGCTTAATCTTACAATTCTTTTTCTTGATTTTTGTACTTGTGGAAAGGAAGCCATGCATATAACAAAGGACAGACTCTTGTGCTTAGCAAAGTTGCATTGCCAAATTATCGAGCTGATCTTGATGAGCGTCATGGATCAACACAGAAAGAAGTAAAAATATGCACCTGTATGAGACTTTAATGTCATTGTTGGCTTAAACAATTATTCTCATCCTGATCTTTTTCACAGATTCAAATGTCTACTGAGACTGAGAGAAGAGTTGGAAATCTTTTGAACAGCTCACAGAGTCAGAAGGCAGCACCTGCAAATGATTTTGGTGCAGCAGCATGTAGTCAGGGGGACAAACAACCATCAACTAGACTAAAGATAATGAAACCTGCCCCTGAATTGGAGACAGATTCTACTAAGGAGAAACTCAGCATTGAATTGAAGCAGAGGCAGGATAAAATAATGGTAGATTTGCTGATCTTCTTCTGTAATGTGGTGGTTGTTTACCTTTTACATTTACTAGGTGTGTCAGATGTTGAAACGTTTCCCCTATCGTTTGTTTACTGCTTCAGGCAAGTAATAATGTGAAGGAAATGCAGTCTTTTAGAGAAAAGCTACCTGCATTCAAAGTGAAAGGCGAGTTTCTGAAAACGGTTGCGGGAAATCAGGTACATTTTTTTTTGTTCAGATCAAGGTTGCTTTTTTTTTAAAAGAAAATTATCATGAATAAGGGAAAAAAACTTTTGTTCCTTGGGATTCACAATTTCCCAGTTTTTTAGTAATTCTGTCCAATTCTTAAATGAAGGCTACTGTTTAGATATGATCATATGGGTTTTAATACCAGTTTGATGTTAATGTATTATATTCACTGTATTCATTATTATTTGTTAAGATTATCCTATTAAATTTTTGTCACTGATGCCTATATCACAATGCTTTGTCATGGTATCTCGTTGTCTGATGTGAGTTGCTAACCATTTTAGTAAAGCAATATGCTTTTACACACTGGCTCCTATATATGATGGTCTGCGATTCATACCTTGAAATTTTAATAAACTTCTCATGCCTGGGGGTAGAAGGAACTTAGATTTTAGAGGAAGGTAACAGAATGTTCTTGTGACTAATGTGATGAACAACTTTATGTAGATTCTTCAATGAATAAAATATAGTATAACTGGCTTGTAGTGTCTCTTACTCACTGATTGAGGATTGTCAACAACTATTAGCATCTGATTGAGGATTTTGATTCTGTCTCTCTCTCTCTCTCCCTGTTTCTTTCCCACATCATCATTTTGAATTTTCAACAAATTGTTCGAAGAAAAATTTTATGCCTTCATGAATGTTTATATAAATAACAATCTTTAGCTGATTTTCATTGCCTTTGTTTGAATATTGCAGGTTTTAGTAATTTCAGGAGAGACGGGATGTGGTAAAACAACACAACTCCCCCAGTATGTATTGGAAGAGGAGATTACACATCTGCGTGGTGCTGATTGCAACATAATATGCACTCAACCGCGTCGCATATCAGCCATATCCGTTGCAGCTCGAATTTCATCTGAAAGAGGAGAGAATCTTGGTGAAACTGTTGGTTATCATATTCGCCTGGAGGCAAAGCGATCTGCTGAAACCCGTTTACTATTTTGCACTACTGGTGTTTTACTTCGGCAGTTGGTAATTATTGTTACTCATGCATCTTCCACTTACTGCATGGGGCTTAGACATATGTAATTCCTCACAGGTCTTTTATATCCATGCTTAGCTCTCAACATTCCTGGACTTGGAATTGTCTGGGATAAAGTTAACCTACGTTGTATAACTTGGTGGTACAATATTGATTGGCTGCCAGTCTGGTTTGTGCATTACTAGTGGCCTTAATGTTGAAAGTGAAATCTTAGATTTCTCAAATCAGCAAATTAAGTATCTAAGCTCATAGTCCTTATTTCTATATAATTCCTTCTTGTTTCCAGGAGCTTATTTGTTCTTTCCCACTTCTCACATTTTATTTTCTGCTTGCTTTAAATTTGATGTAACTGCAGATTCAGGATCCTGAATTGACTGGTGTGACCCATTTGATAGTGGATGAAATCCATGAACGAGGCATAAATGAGGACTTTCTATTGATTATTTTGCGAGATCTTCTTCCTCGGCGTCCAGATTTGCGTCTTATTCTAATGAGTGGTACCATTAATGCTGACTTATTCTCGAAGTACTTTGGAAATGCTCCAATTATTCATATACCGGTATTTGATCATTTTGATTAATAGCAAGGAGACATACTTCTTTTTTCTCCAGCATGTGGAATATGCAGCAGGATGCAGCTATTCAATTTTCTTGTGCTTTTGATTATTAATTTCTTCTGATATGTTGGCAGGGATTTACTTTCCCAGTGACAGAGTTATATCTGGAAGACATATTGGAGAAATCTCATTATAAAATCCAATCAGAGTCTGGCAACTTTCAGGGGAATTCAAGAAGGAGAAGGAGAAGGGAGCAAGATTCCAAGAAAGATCCTTTAACTGAATTGTTTGAGGCAATGCTCAAACTGTCTGAACTACAAATCTTATAATATATACCTTTCTATCTTGCTCTCTATTAATAACCTTTCAAGGAGTTCAGATTACGTGAATGATGTAGTTTAATGGATCACTATTACATTAGGTGTTTGTATATAGAAGTTGCAGAATTTCACATTAATTATGTTTAATTTGAGTTAGTTTCATACCTCAAAGAAAAGCAGCAAGAAGCAAGTATTGAAAAGGAATAGTTTTTGTCTATAGTATGACCATAGGGCATTGGGTTTTGTCTTGCATCTATTTAAAGTGAATTGGAGATTATTGCAGTCAGAATCTCAATTTCATATTTGTCGAATTGTGCATAGACATTCAGAGACATCACAACAGCAATGCCATTTGATTTTTTTTTTTTTTTTTTTATGTAATTTGTAGTATTAGTTTTCTGGTTATTGTACTTAGTTCTTTCTGATTTTATTGGGTGGTATTTGGGAGGCAATTTTCTGAATCATTGTTTTATAAGTTTTGCATGGAAATCTTTGTTCATCATGAGGAGCTTATACTCACTGGGGCATTGCTATGCAGGATGTTGACATTGACTCTGAATACAAGAATTACAGCACATCTACTCGAACTTCTCTTGAAGCTTGGTCGGGTTCAGAGCTTGACTTGGGTCTGGTTTGTACTTTGAGAAATCAATTTTGATGCATCTGCTTCATTGTAACAGAGAAAATTTTCATTCTCAAAGATAATTACAGTGTATCTGAGAGTTTGCACTGTTATTTCCTTTTGTCTATTGTTAATGTTGAAGGATACCTTGTAAAATGTAATTAACCTGATATCTCCTTTCATAGTCTCATGCATCGTGACAATAATCTAATTGAAATTGCTACTCTACAATGTTATGGTTGTTTTTTGAAACTTGTTTTATTAGGTGGAAGCAGCAATTGAATACATTTGTCGCCATGAAGGAGATGGTGCAATTCTTGTATTTCTTACTGGCTGGGATGAGATTTCCAAGCTGCTTGACAAGATTAAAGGAAATAAACTTCTGGGAGACCAAAGCAAGTTTCTAGTCCTTCCTCTACATGGTTCAATGCCTACAGTTAATCAACGTGAAATTTTTTATCGTCCTCCTCCTAACAAGCGGTAAATATCCTGATGTTATTAATTCTATATGGTTGATTCTTTTGGATATCTACAGGAAAAAAAAGAAACTTGTTTCTGAGGGGATTTCAAAAATCACTGTTTGCTAATTTGATGATATCTCCTTCTCCATATTTCATTATGAGCTGCTATGATTGCTCTTCAGGATCAGGATCACTTATATAAACAAATATTCAGCCAAAAGTTATGGTACCTTTTGATTTAATTGGAGATGGTAACTGCCAGGCTTAAAATTGTAGAGTTTCTAATTGCTGAAAACTCATTGGGATTCAAGAGGGTGGGATATTGTTTCTAGCCATTTGAATTGGAAAATCTGAACAGCTGCAGTGCTGCAACCTCATTTTCTTATTATAGGCTGCCTAAATTAGAAATTGTTTCTTGTGACCTCGGTCACCCTACTGCTTATAAAGCTTGTAAGCAATTTTATTCATCTGTTTCCATTCTTTCAGGTAGGATTCCTTTGTAGTTTGCATTGCATGTGATCTGAGGTCAAATTCCTTAGTATGTTTGTTTGTCTCAACGTTGATTAGTTGACATAGCTATATTCTTAGGATGACAAGAAATAACAGTTTCATTTGCATGTTTCTTTTGCAATTGAGCAGTTCTTATTGCCTGCCTGTTAACTGACACTCAGTTATGAGAAATTAGATTTTCCTTTTTCTTGAATCTTTTCTTAATATAAAACCCCCTATTCTTTAATTTTTTGCAGAAAAATTGTACTTGCAACAAATATTGCAGAGAGTAGTATAACAATAGATGACGTTGTGTATGTTATAGATTGTGGAAAGGCAAAGGAAACCAGTTATGATGCTCTAAACAAGCTGGCTTGTCTGTTACCATCATGGATTTCAAAGGCTTCAGCACATCAGGTATTGATTTTCACTGCCAAAGCATAATGGGAACTAAATATTTGAGTTACCCATCTGTCACCCCACAATTTGAAAGACTTTGTTTTCTTGTATGATGAAATTTTAGAGACGTGGTCGTGCTGGCCGTGTGCAGCCTGGAGTTTGCTATAGACTGTATCCAAAAATTATCTACGACGCAATGCTTCAGTATCAGTTACCTGAAATTCTCCGAACACCTCTGCAAGAGCTATGCCTGCACATCAAAAGTCTGCAGCTTGGAGCTGTTGGATCTTTTTTGGCAAAGGCACTTCAACCCCCGGATCCTCTTTCTGTTCAAAATGCTATTGAACTTCTTAAAACCATTGGTGTTTTAGATGATAATGAGGAGCTTACTCCACTTGGTTTGTACTCTTCGATTTTTCTTGCATCTATTTTATATATTTTGCTCTCGGATATTGCTGTAGTCTAAATTAACAAGCTTAACAGGTTGCCACCTCTGTACTCTACCCCTAGACCCAAATATCGGAAAGATGCTTCTGATGGGGTGTGTCTTTCAGTGCCTCAATCCTGCTTTAACAATTGCAGCTGCTCTTGCACATCGTAACCCATTTGTTCTCCCAATAGATAGGAAAACTGAAGCTGATGCTGCAAAAAGATGCTTTGCTGGTGATTCTTGCAGGTTTTGTTTTTAGTGCCTTTATGTTCTATTTGCAGAACTTGGTTGTGATATGACACAGTTATGATGTTGGAAAAATTCATATGTTCGTTAATGCAGTGACCACATTGCACTTGTTAAAGCTTTTGAAGGATATAAGGAAGCAAAACGTACTCGGAATGAAAGAGCATTTTGTTGGGAGAATTTTTTATCCCCAATAACATTGCAGATGATAGAGGACATGCGAGAGCAGTTTTTGAATTTACTATCGGACATTGGTTTTGTGGACAAATCCAGGGGTGCCAGTGTAAGCTTGTCGATTTTCATATTTTTCATGTCCCAAATTGGGATTCTATTTGTGATACGATGATTTGGACATTTCTTTGATTCCACTAGACTCATCTGTCTATCTCCATCTTCTATTCTTCTGCATTTTATCTGTAGCATGAACTGCATCATATGGCATATCTTTTTGAATTCAGGATAATAGATTAATTTATGTATATTGCTTCATGCAGGCTTACAATCGGTATAGCCATGACTTAGAGATGGTATCAGCAATCCTTTGTGCTGGACTTTACCCAAATGTTGTGCAGTGCAAAAGAAGAGGAAAACGGACAGCATTATACACTAAAGAAGTTGGGAAAGTTGACATCCATCCTGCATCTGTAAATGCAGGGGTTCATCTCTTCCCTCTGCCGTACATGGTTTACAGTGAAAAGGTGAAAACAACTGGCATTTATGTCCGGGACTCAACAAACATATCGGATTATGCTCTGCTTTTGTTTGGTGGTAATCTCATTCCTAGTAAAGATGGTGAAGGTATTGAGATGCTTGGAGGTTACCTCCATTTTTCTGCATCGAGAAGCGTATTGGAGTTGATACGGGTGAAGATTTATTCTTACTTCTTGCTTATGCCACTTTTTACTGTTAAATATATGGAAGCATGTTGAATATGGTGAGACTTAATTTTGGTAATTGGGTTTTGCAGAAATTACGGGCCGAACTTGACAAACTTCTGAAGAGGAAGATTGAGGACCCAAGCTTGGACATTTCTTTTGAGGGAAAGGGAGTTGTCTCTGCTGTGGTTGAGTTGTTGCACAGTTACAATCTACGCCGCTAAATCTTCGAGTTTCTTTCAGGAATAACATCTTAAAATAGCAGTGCTGTCATTCGCTTAAAATTTTTTCTTATTAAATATTTGTATAACATAGTAAAATAACTTTTGTTTCAAGAAGGTAAGAGAGCTGTTTTTTGGGGTTATTTGCACAGTTTTCTTTCAGGGTCAAGTTATTTATTTGCGATGTGCATTGTTAATGAGGGACAGTGCCAGACTTATATATGTAATCGGTAGCAATTAACAACTGTTAACAAAAGAAGAGGGAAAATGGAGCTTATGCATTTTCTCAATTTGATGAGTTCTTAGAGACAAGGCCAAATCTTAAGAATCCGTTTGGAATAAATAAATTTTAATTTTATGCATTTAAAAATTTAAAATTTTGTATTTGGAAAGAAAAAAAAATATATAGATTTAAGTTCTATAAATTGAATTCTATGAAATTGATTTAATTTAGTTTAAATTCTATTAAAATTGTTAAAATCTATAAGTAAATTTTACATATTAATCTATTAATATTTATATTGACTAAACTGGTTTTTCACTTCAAATATATTGATTAAAATGCTCCATTTATTTTTTTTATATGTTTTTTTAAAGAGCATGAAATTACTATTATTATATATTGAAATCAAATGAATTTTTAATTTTAAATATATTTTAATCTATTAATAAAAATAAATTTTAAACATTTATAAGGATTTAAAATTTAAAATTTAATTAATTAAGTGGAATATGGGTGATTTGTTTAGATTAGTATTTTTGTTAAATTACTATGTCAATGTTATTTTAGAAAATAAAGATAACTGAATTTTTATTTAATAATTATTTCAAGCATGATTTTTAAAATTTAATTGAATTTCTTGTTTTAAATAATAACATATCATATATAATAAATTTATTTACAAATGAATTTCACTTTAAATTTATTTATAAATAAATTCTATAATCATTATTTATTTATTCTAAACGGTATCTAAATAATATTCTTAATTAGTGAATCCGTTGGCAAACTTGAACCATTGGCGAGAAAAGAACCAATGTGATAGAGCTGTGGATCATGGCCTAAGGCCCTAATTAGTTATGAAGATTGGAGATCAAAGCAAGTCCAGGTCAGCATAATTAGTTATGAAAAGAGATTATATAGAAGTTGCTGGCGAGAGTGCAGAGGTTGCTGGCAAGAGTGGGGGCATCTTTTGGGATCTTTAGTATATTGCAGCAAGGTATTTGCGGGCTTGTTCCTGGGGGTTGCTTGCAACCATTATCCTTTCTTGATTGTTTGGCTCTTTTGTTCTTTTGTTTCTTCCATTTGTTCTTATTTCTTTTATAACTCCTTATGTGATTGGATTGCTGCATTCTTAGCTCTAACACAATGCAGTGCAAACAATTGAGTTTTCAGTGAGCAATCAAGAAGCCCGAGAATCTACACCTCAAGAGAAGACAACGAGTCTATTGTGCACAAAGAAGCCCGACCCCTCAAAATGCATATGGTGGGAGGAGGTTAAGGTTTTTTTTTTTTTTTTTTTTTTTTTTTTTAAGTACGAGGAAAACAGGGATTCAATCATAAATTTATTGTCAAGTGTCTAACGCACTTAACACTAGACTGTGTTCATGCTTTAGAATTCCATCATATTATTTTTCAATTATAAGTCAGTAACAATAACCAACAAAATGTTATTGTTAGGTTATTTTTGAATATTAACGAATAATGACATCACCAGTAGTTCTCTCTTCCTCCAAAACTTAAATAGATCTGAGTTATTATCATCCATATCTTAAATTTATCGTTATCAATATCTTGGATTTTTTTTTTGATCTAATTTTAAATTATTGTTATAATTATTATGGTGATTTTGTCTATCATTTTTTGTTATTTAGATGGTTATGCAGAAAAAAGTACAGATATCATTTATAATAAATGAAGAAACTTGAATGGACTTGTAAAAAGTCTATAAAGTGGACCAGAGGCTTTAAATAGCTACTAAGTAAAGCAAACAATTGTCTATGACACAAATATTATATTTTATCAACTTGATCAAATATTTTAAATCGATACTGTATTTTTTTATTTTTATTTTCTATAAGTAATTTAATGTTCTGACTTTTTATAAAAAATATATATAAATATATTGATTTGTAGCTCATATCTATACGGAGGTTACTCCTAATAAAATTTCTATTTTGATTTCTTTTAAAAACTGTGGACCAGATGCTTAATATATAAGAATATCCTGAATTAGTGAATTTTATATATCTTTACCATCTCATCTCATTGTGACTTCTTTCTTTTTGTGAATTGTACTCCATTTTGACTTTTGTACCAATAACACTTTTAATTTGTAATTAATTAAGAGATAAAAATTTGAAGAAAAAAAATTCCATTTGTTTAAACAAATAATATTGCACAAATTAGTTTTCAAAGAAGAAATGCTGCACACATTAAATTTTAATTTTTTAAAATGAATGTGCTAATTCATAACTTAATAATACAAATTTTTATTTCTTATCAAAATATCCCCAAGCATACATAAAAATTTAATTAATAAAATACAAATTTTTTAATTACATATTTTAGTTTATATTATCTATACTTTAAATATAAAAACCTAATTATATTAATTTTTTATTGATAATATAGTCAAATTATTGTTGATTTAATAAATAAATAAATAACTTTTTAATTATTTTATTTACACATCTTATATATTATGTTTCTAAATTTATAAATATGTCACTAGATGTGAATATAATTTGATATTAAAAAAAATTTAAAATTTTATTTTTATTATTAATTTAAAAAAGATAGAAATTATTTTTATTTTTTAATTACATCTTTAATTGCAATTGAAGATTTAATATTACTACAAATGATAGAATTTAGTGTAAAATTGATAGAAATATTAAAATAAAGTTCGAGGTATTTTGATAATTAGGCCTAGAATAGACTTGATTAGTTGCGGGTTCGCGTGTTATAGAATTTTTTATTGCTAGAAATGTGGATTTTTTTTATTTTATTCATCATTTTTGTGTTTTCAACGATAATTTTCTAGGGAAAAAAAATATGTTGTCCTTTTGCGCTTTATGCTTTAAGTGAAATAAAAATTAAGTCTTTTTTTATTTTATCATTTTCTATGTGAATGCAATCAATGGGCAATTTTTGCCTATATATTTTGGAGAAATTCTCACTTCTATTATTATTTTTTTACTAATCACGTATTCGTATGCGATGTGTGGTTTATGTAATTTTATATATTTTTATTATCTATGTTAAATTTTTTAAAGAAATTCATAAAAGTGTTTATGTAGTCACCTCTTATAAAGGACATAGCCAAAAATATATAAAAGATATACATTATGAATGTGTTAGAGTAATAAGTAATAAAATATCGATAATATTAAAATTTTCTATCAATAAATCAATATTCAAACATGAGTCAAATTATAAAAAAAATGAGGAATGTGCACAAATAATTGCGTATTATTTGAAATTGTCGATGCTCATATTATAATAATTAAATATTAAAAAAACATTTAAACATCCAATAAACTATATACAAAAATTCTTAAAACAAAAATTGTGTGCAAAAAGATGAAAGAAGGAAAATCACCGTATTATTAATTTATAATAAATTCATGTCGTAAAAAACCCTCTTCAACAATATTATAATTTGTTTGAGATTTTTTTTTTTTTTTTGAAAAGATCAACATCGAATACCTTCGAATTATAATAATTTTTTAAGCGAATTTGTACATGAATATAAATTTATATCGACCTTAAAGTTTAAAACCTTTTAAATTCTTAATTTATAGGCTAAAAATTTTATTGTCCTAATTATATATTGTATTCAAAAATTTAATTGTAAAGTTTATCACCTCTGAAATTCTAAAATTATAAGCTAAAAATTTAATTATCATAATAAATTATAATAATTAACGGAGTATTGAAATATTTAATTATAAAACCTCAACTTATATATTATCATAACGTGTATAAAATTCAATTAACGCTACTTAAACATATTAAAATTCTAAGAGAATGCCATGTCAAATTTCTAGACTCTATTTATATATATATATAGATAGAGAGATAGTGTTAATCTCCTTGACGAAATATATGATACAAGTGATAATATCTCATTCTAGGAAATTTCATGTGCTATTGTACAACTTTCTATTATTTTGAGATTTTTCCTTATAAAAATCACCATTTATATTATTTTTATGCAATGACTTAAAAAAAATTTTAAAGTTCAAAATTTAAGCTCTATTGGTAAATAGCTTTTCATTTGGCTTGTCTTGTTTATATTAGTATTAAAAGTTTTGAGAAAATAGATTCTAAAATGTTGCTTTCTTTAACATTTCATAAAATGTTATTTAAATCACCGATATAACATTTAGCATTTGAATAAAATAATTATTTTTAACTAATAAATTTTATAATTTATTTGGTTCAACGGTTCATATTAATTAATAGCTGATAGCTGACAATGGTTATTGATAGCTAGTTGCTAATGATTGACAACAGTTAACTAATTATTGTTCATATTTGGTAAAATTTTAATAACAATTGATACATAATGTATATATATTCTTTTAATTTAGGGTGAATGTATTATTTTTTATAATGTATTATGTAAATAAAAATATTAATTAAATTTGTGAAATAATATTTAAGAAAATTTTTAAACAATCATAAACAAAATTATCATAAAAATATTAATTTGAAAGAATAATTTTATTAATAATTATTTGTTATGAGATTAATAAAGTCCAAAATAATATATATATATATATATATATTAGCTATTGATATGAAAAAACGCATAAACTTAAACATTATTAAACACCTACAGCTTAAGGGCTGGGTACGAAACAATTATCAGCTGATTAAATAAATTAAACCAAATGCATCCTTAGTATAAAAAATTATTTTTTCTTTCTCAATTTTTTTCCTAATGCACCGTTATCATTTACCTTCAAATAATAATACTTAAACAATTCTATTTAAGGTAAATAATTATTTAGTCCTTTAGATCTGACTGTCATTATAATTTTATCCATCTTATTTGGTAATACATTAATTGGTCTTTAAGATTTATTCTTAGTAAATTATTTTAGTTTTTCTGTTTAAAAGCGTCATTTTGATGGTTAAATACCTATAATATTTAAATATTTGCTCTTTGGCATTTAATATGATGTTTTTTTTTTTTTTGAAGGATGCATTTAATATGATGTTTGTATTTAGTTTATCACTTTTACCATTAATTTTTTTATAGCATTTTAGTTAGCAGAAAATTATAGGGATAAATTTTAGGGACTAATTAGTATATTTGTCAAACAATATAGATAAAATTATAATTATGATAAAATATGAGGAATTAAATAGTTATTTAGTCTTCTGTTTTAAAACCTGTTACTACTCTGCTGCTATAAACCTAACAGCACTATAAATATGCCCAAAACAGCCGTGTCGTATCTTTTCCCTCTCTCTTTCAACTCGGTGACTTCTTGAAAACATGAACAAAATTCCCCCCAAAATCCAATCGACCATAAAACCCTAGAGCATATTGTAAATTGGAGCTCAAAGAATCTTCAATTTGGCTTTTTTTCTCTCTCTGTTAGCCTGACTTTAATTCAAGGATCCGAAACTACGAGGTATGGGTCGGCCAGAGCCCTGCGTGCTGTTCTCCCAGACCTTCGTTCATCCTCAACTCGATGAATACGTTGACGAGGTAACCATTACCATCCTCTCCGCCACCGTTTGTTCAATCTTCTTCTCTTCCCACTACAGATTATTTAACTTTTTTTTTTTTTTTTTGTTTTTCTAAATTTTTGATTTGGAATTCTAGTAAAGTTGGATGAGCAAAATCTGTCTATGCATTTGTTGTTGAATCAATTGTACTTAGTTAGTAGATTGTGCTATTTGATTTTTCTTAGTAAATATGCATTGTTTTCTTTCTTTTCAGGTACTGTTTGCTGAACCAATTGTAATTACTGCTTGTGAGTTTCTTGAACAGAACGCTTCTTCCAATTCTCAAGTCGTTCCACTCATAGGGTACGTGATGTCAGAAATTGATTCAGTTGTATTTTCACAATTTTGTCTTGTATTTGCCTATTCTGGTTTTAAGAGTGACATGAGTTGAGACTTTAGCTTTTGGTTTTAGAAATTGGTGTCAAGTACTGGCCATTGTTTAAGCTACGATTGCATTCTAAAGTGCTTCTATGTCATACAGGGCTACCTCACCTCCTTCATTTGCTCTGGAGGTATTTGTTCAGTGCGAAGGGGAGACAAGATTTAGACGTCTATGCCAGCCATTCCTCTATTCCCATTCTTCATCAAATGTCCTAGAAGTTGAGGTAACTAATGCGTTTTGCATCACTATGTCTTCCTATTTTGAATTTTAATCTTAGATTTTGGTGTGCTTTCATTTTCTCTTGCTTCACAACCTCCTGTTTTTTTTTTTGAGAAATTGCGGATATTCTTCTGAATGAGTCATGTGGTGTTCTTCCTTATTTATTTGTTTTAACTTTTATTTTGAGAAATTAGAGTTGGTTGTAAATTTATGTTTGAGAATTTTCATCTTGCTTTATTTGCAGGCTGTTGTAACAAACCATCTGGTTGTAAGGGGTAGCTATCGCAGTCTAAGTTTGGTCATTTATGGAAACACAGCAGAGGATCTAGGGCAGTTCAATATTGAATTTGATGATAGCTCTTTAACTAATCTTGTCAGTTCTGCTGAGGGAAAACTTGAGGATCTCCCCTTGGCGTTGCATTCAGCTAATAGGACACTTGAGGAATCTTTAGCTTCTTTAAATGTATTATCTTTACCTGTTGCCCCTTCAGATATACCTGTTGAGCTTAAGCAATTCTTACAGCTAGTTTTGAAGATGTTAGGGTTGCCATATTTTGAGGATTCTGTAAATAACTTTGTAGGTGCCCTAGTGAAAGCAGTCTGTTCTTATGTTACCAATGATTTATGTTGTGTGGGAACCAATCAGAAATGTCTTAAAATGGGTGATGCCGAGGAATTTAAACAGTTGCATCATGTTATTATTGAGGCTAGAAAACAGCTTCTTGAAGTGCTTCAACATGGCTCTGAAGATGAATCAGCTGAATTATTGGCTGAGTGCACTTCTTTTGGATGTCAAGCTGACTTGGCTACTTCCAAGCAGTTGGTCGACATGTTAAATCAGTACTTCTGTTTTAACAGGAACTCCACAAATATTGGACACCACCATCTTTCAAAGGTGATTTAGCTACATCATGCTTCAGCAACATATGACATATTGTCTGCATCTGCTCATTAAATACAGAAATTGAAAGAAACAGACATTCCTTTCATATTTTTCTTCTCTCTCCACACAGAGACACACATAGGAGATATTCACCAATTGGTGTATTTAATTTTTCTTTGCTGAAACTTAACCATAATTTTCTTGATTTCAGAACAAAAATAACATTCTGGGGCTGAGTCTGTCTCTTTTATTGTGCTCTGGTAGAGAAAGTTGCTTTCATTTTGTCAATGGTGGGGGGATGGACTGGCTTGCAGATGTTCTTTCTCATGATGTGCATGATTCTTCCGCTGTTCTGTTACTATTACTTGGAGTCATTGAGCAGGGTACTCGTCATCCAATTGGTTGCGAAGGAATTTTAGGTTGGTGGCCCCGTGAAGATGAAAACGTTCCATCTGGCATTAGCAAAGGCTATAACCAATTGTTGAAGTTACTATTGCAAAAGCCACGCCATGATGTGGCTTCTTTGGTAGCATATGTCCTTCTTCGCTTACGATTTTATGAAGTTGCTTCAAGATATGAGGTATTATTTCAATTTGTGCATGCATGTTTATATGTTTCCTAAGTTACTTTTTCTTGGTAACTGTTGGTAATTCAATTCCTTGCCAGCATGCTGTTCTGTCAGTATTGGGGGGCCTTTCTGCTGTTGGAAGAGTTACAAGTGTTACTTCAGAAATGCTGATCAGTGCTAAATCTCAACTCAAGAGGCTTTTGGTCAGTTACAATTTTGGGTTGCATTTACTTTCATATATATGAGGATATTCAATTCTTAGTTCATAGTCGTTGACTAGTATTGATGCAGAAATTGATACGTTCACGTGG
The DNA here is from genome assembly GCA_947857235.1 of Jatropha podagrica. Lineage (NCBI taxonomy): Eukaryota > Viridiplantae > Streptophyta > Magnoliopsida > Malpighiales > Euphorbiaceae > Jatropha > Jatropha podagrica. The sequence goes on along the minus strand of CANUEP010123693.1, from coordinate 25,767 downwards.
TCCAGTTGAAGATCCTTCTCTAGTAGCTTCTGCAAGCAGGTCATTGATCCTTGGTCAAACAGAAGGATTATTGTCGTATAAAGCAACTAGTGGCTTGATTGGTTCATCGACCTGCTGGTTTTTAAACTGGGATGTTGACCTGCATTTACTTGCACTCCTGAAGGTATAATTTCTAATTCTGATAGACTTAATTTTGATGTACTTTTCAAGGAGAGATTTTGCATATAAGGGTGCAGTATCACATATTAGTTTTTTGAAGGATGCTTTGTACTTTTGTGCTGTGGATGGCACTGAATTTATTAAGTACAATATTTAGTATGTGCTGCGGATGGCAGGGAAAGGCTGCCAAGTTATACAACTGTATTTTTTGGGCAGTAATTTTCATATAATGGTTATAGCATTCAAACAATTTTAAACAGCTGTGTGGGGAAGACTGAAAGATATTACTAAATTGCAATTTTGTGTATGCTGGCTTAGTATCATGTTCTTATAAGTTGCTATGGCTGCATAAGTTGGTTACCACAAAAATGCTAAGATACTTTTTAGAGCAAACATTAATCAGATGTTCTCATCTTCATATGGTTTCTAGGATCGGTAATGTGGTGCATTTGCTGTTAAGATATGGTTCATATACAGTGACAATATTGCATAGCTACAGTCTGTTTGGTGGAAAAAAAAATTACGAGGAAGGAAAACGGAAAGGCAAAATATGGAAAGATTTCTTCATTTTTTTTCTCATCATCTGTGTTTGGACAGGAGATTCCTCCCTTTAGTCTTCTCATTGGTTTGTTCATATTTTCTCTCCAAATTGGAAACTGTCAAATTTGTTTGTGCCTGAAAGAAATTTTTGCTATTTTCCTCCTCTTTCCAAAGGAAGGAATTTTATTTTCTCCTCCTATCTTGCATCAATTATTTTCCTTTTCCTCTGCATTTCCATTTTTCAGAACATAGTCTTAATTTGATTTTTTTTTTTTTTTGTTTAATACACAACACACACAGAGACAAGAAAATTGAGAAAAGAAAAGAAAAAAAAAATACTGCAGTTCACTGCACTATATATGTTTTAACATTATATATATGACAAAATAAGTATTAAATTTAAAAGAAAGTATGCTATTCTCAGATTTGAAACCGTTGCTTAAAGTAAACCGAGAGATCAATTTTCCAAGTGGAAAATTTTGTAACCAAACAATTAATATGTTTTCTAATTTTGTTGGAATCAGTTACTAGAAATCAAAGGGTGCTTTCCATAAGTAAATACAACCTAGGTTTTTTGTTGTATTTATAAAGGAAGCCTCGGTAGAAATCTTAACTATGCATTTTGCAGCTACAGCCTACAACCTTTGGCTTTCATAATAAAACACAGGTGGCTTCTTGGATGTAGGAACGGTGTTAAGATTGACCCAGTGCACTTATTATTCAACATTTGTGGGCTGTAAAGGGTTGACGTACATAGTCTTCCTCCTGCTTTTTTGCAGAGAGTCCGTTTCTGTGGCTCAAACCCATGATCTCTAGGTCATAATTGAAGTAACTTCATCATTGCACCAGCCACCAGGTTTTTTTGTTGTATTCATAAAGAGGAAGCCTGGGTGGAATTCTCAAGTATGCGTTTTGCAGCTACAACCTTTTGCTTTCATAAAATAAATAACAAAGGTGGCTCGTTGGATGTAGGAATGCTGTCAAGATTGACCTAGTGCATGGAGCATCCAACATTTGTGGGCTATAGGAAGGATTGACATACGTAGCCTTCATCCTTCCTTTTGTAGGGGGTCCATTTATGTGGCTCGAACCCATGGTCTCTAGGTCACAAGTGGAGTAACTTTACCATTACACCAAAGCCACCCTCTCATGTAGGAATGTTATTGAGCCACAAAATCATTGTGTTAGCTTTTCTCTTCTTGACTCTGTTTCTATTTATTTTTATTTACATGTGTGAACATAAAATTTCAGAAAGTTACACATTTATACCAGAATCTTGAATGATTATATAGATTTGTGCAGCCAAACTGACTAAGAGGACTCTTGCTACTTCTGACAGCCATTGTGGTGTTCTTTTCTTAGTTAAACAATGACCATAGAGTGGAACTTTAATAACCAAGGGTACTGCCTATGATTGAAGTGTGAAAATATCTAAATAAATATATTTTTCTTTTTTAACTTTTTTTATGTATCAATTTTAAAATTTTTCACCTTGTTATGATTTGTTATATTTGTGATTTTTGTTTGTAGTTTAACCTGGAAACATTGATAATTGGTGTTCATATGAATGTCTGGCTGTGTTTGATTGTTTGAACTATTTTCTTGGAAGCAGGAGAGGGGTTTTCTTCCTCTGTCAGCTGCACTGTTGTCTTCATCAATATTGCGTTCAGAAGCCGGAGATGCTATGGATATATTTGTTGATATTGCTTCAACTATTGGTGCCATACTTCTCTCACTGCTTATGTCGCGCTCAGGTTTTTGAAACTGCAATTTGTTTTACATTTTTCATCATTTGAATATATCATTGTAATTATGTTGCTTTTTTCTTGTTCCAGGCTTAATCTTCCTTTCACATCATCCTGAACTTTCCACTACATTAATAGATGCTTTGAGGGGCAAAGATGATTTAAGCAAGGAAGAATGTGTTCCTCTTAGATATGCCTCTGTTTTATTGTCGAAGGGATTTGTTTGCAGTCCTCGGGAAGTTGGGATTATTGTTGAGATACATTTGAGAGTGGTTGGTTACTCTTCCTAGCCGAGGATCCATTGTTTTTCTTATGTTTTATCTTAATTCGATTTCCATTATTTGGTCACAACTTAGGATAGTGATTTACTCATGCTCTGTTGCAGGTTAATGCAATTGATCGTTTGGTTGCATCAACTCCCTACTCTGAAGAGTTTTTATGGGTGTTGTGGGAGCTTTGTGGTCTCTCTAGGTGGAAATTATGATTTTTTGTTTTACTTTTGACTCTAGACCCTAAAAGGAATATTGCTTGAGTTTTCACATGCTTTGATCTTGATTTGCAGGTCAGATTGTGGACGCCAGGCTTTGTTGGTTCTTGGATATTTTCCCGAGGTACATAAAACTGCAATATTATGTAGTTTGGAAAAACTCAGTTTCAATTCAATAATCTGTGTGTGGGTATTTTTCAAAAGTATTGTTATGATGTGAATGTTGGAACTTAGATAGTTTCAAGTGCCTTTTTTTTTTTCAGGTGAAGTGAGTGAGGTTGTTGCAATTTAATTCTCTTATGTCATCAATTTTACTAAAAAATGAATTCTCCTTAGATGTGAGTGTACGTAATGTTGGTGCACGAGATGTTTTTCGCAATCCATGATGTTCAAGGTGAATGCCCACTGGGTATAGAGTAGTTAAATTATCAAACCCTGCTTGTGATGCTATCCTTGTTGGTCGGTCAATATTTTCTTCTTTTCTTGTTGTATTTTGCATCATTTTTGTACAGATGCATGCTTTGCTTTTTTTTTTTCTTTCTATTTTCCTTGTGACACCTTTTCTACTGGGCTTGGGGGCAGGCTATATCTATCTTGATTGAAGCCTTACATTTTGTTAAGGAATCAGAACCAGTATCCAAGAACAATGGTAAATTTGCTCTCTTTGACGTTAAGTTGAAATTCCAAATTTCTGTCTTTTATCATCTAATATGTATGATAGTGGATAAAATGCTGTGTTTCCAGGATCTTCACCGATAAACCTTGCAATTTTTCACTCTGCTGCTGAGATATTTGAAATCATTGTTAATGATTCAACTGCATCTTCCCTGGATGCTTGGATTGGGCATGCTATGGAACTTCACAAGGCATTGCATTCTTCTTCCCCTGGAACCAACAGGAAAGACGCTCCAACTCGGCTGTTGGAGTGGATCGATGCTGGTGCAGTTTATCATAAAAATGGCGCTATTGGCCTTCTAAGGTATTCAGCAGTGTTAGCTTCTGGTGGAGATGCCCATTTGACCTCAACCAGCATTCTGGTCTCAGATTTGACAGATGTGGAGAATATCATTGGAGATGCTTCTGGGAGTTCGGATATAAATGTTATGGATAATCTTGGAAAAATTACATCTGAAAAGACTTTTGATGGTGTTTCTCTTCGTGACTCGTCCATAGCACAGTTGACAACAGCCATTCAAATATTGGCCTTCATCTCTGAAAACTCAGTATGTTGATTCTCCAAATTTAACATGATATGACAATAAATTTAACTTGGATTCATTATAATTTTACTGTTGTAGACTGTTGCTGCTACTCTTTATGATGAAGGAGCCATCACGGTAATCTATACAATTCTGATCAACTGCAGCTTCATGCTTGAGAGATCCTCAAATAATTATGGTTAGTTATTGAGCAAATGCCTGGTTCAATTATTTGTTTATGTGGATTAAATGTGCACATAAGAGTTTATAGAAGGCTGGAGGAAGTGGTCTGTTTGGAACCATGATTTGTAAGATTAGAAATGCTTGTAATTACATTTGTGGAAGAAGAATGTCAAATCTAGAACTTAGTTTATATAAAATGAGTAGTTGTTCTCATTGATAAATTGAAAGGAACCTTAAATTCACAATGGTACCTGTCTTTCTCTTAAGTGAACTAGAGGCTTTTGGTGTGGCAGATATAATATTAGTCTTTGATGCTAATTACTTACTATACATAATGCTACAATTAATATCCACCGTCAAATCTTGCTTTTCAGTCTTCGTCGTAATTAGTTGTTTGATATTGTATTGCTGAAGTTGAACTTCTACCTAAGTTTATGCCCCTTGACTAGGAGCTTTCAATTTATGAATATAAGATTTTAAGATTTGTACTCTTAAAGTTATGGCATCACTCAAAGACCACTGTAAAATTTCTCCAACTTTTGATTTTCTGGTATTTGTTAGAATTTGCAGCTTGTGATTATGTTACTGAACTATGTTTTGAGTCTTGGTTGGCGTTATATATATTGGGATTGGATATATTTGCACACAGTTTTAAGTTTTAAGGTTCTCAATCAACAATTTTTTACTGTGTATTGATGATTTTCCTTTATTGGTATTGTTTGAATGTCTTGAGCAGATTACCTTGTTGACGAGGGTACAGAATGCAATTCTACTTCTGACTTACTCTTGGAACGTAACCGTGAGCAGAGCTTAGTTGACCTTCTTGTACCTGCTTTGGTATTACTGATCACCCTTTTGCAGAAATTACAGGTGATTTACCATTTAATGCTGAGTGCCTTCATGAGATTATAATTTTCACTCTCAGTCTTTGAAGCAAATTTCTTTTGAGCAAAATACATATACAATTGCTTTACTTGGGGACAGGCATGACCATGGTTCCAGAACTGTCGGTTTCGGTTTGAAAAAAAGTGGAACCAGAATTAAACCGCTTTTTGACGGTTTTAAAACCTCCGGTTTCGGTTCGAAACTGAAGTTAGATTATTTTTTTAACCCTTTTAGTTTTTTTTAGCTAAATAAAAAAATTAATAACAAATAATAATATTAAATTAAAAAATGACTAAAAGTTTAAATTAATAGTTTTAAGATTTATTAAAAAATTATAACAACGCAAAACATAAATTTAAAATTCTTTACTAGTATTTTATTTTTATAAATTTAAATTAATAGACGTGTTGAAAAATGAACTTGTACTCAATTTATATATATATTTTCAAATTATATTGGCTACGTGTTCTCTTAATTAAAACATAAAGGAATTGTAGTCCACGTAATTCGCATAAATTTATTTAAGAAAAAAAATGAAATAATTCATTTATATTAATCATTGTTATTACAAGATGTTCTCGTTGATGATGCATTTGTGCTTATATCGTATAAGATTTGAATTAAAAATATTTAAATGAGAAATAATTTTTTTTCTCTTTTTCAACTTATAATTTATAAGTTATATTTATATTAATAAATTTTATGATAATGGTAAAGTTACTGCATTTAATGATAAAAAATAAAATTAATTTAACAATTAAAAAGTGTGAAGTATGATATTTTCTTTTTGTTTTATGGTTTTAAACTGGAATCGCCGGTTTTAATTTTCAAATATAAAGAACCGCAATTGAATTTTAAATCGCCGGTCTCGGTTACGGTTTGGAACCTTGAACCAGTGACCACGGTTTGGTTCCTGTTTTGACCGGTTCGGTTTCAGTTCGGTTCCAGTTTGAAACTGAACCTTGGTCATGCCTACTTGGGGAATAATGTTTTAGTGAAATTTTGAGACTTCCAATTCAGTTGACTGCAATTGTTTTTGCATTTTCTTTGTTACTGATCGCAATAAGGGGAGAAGGAAAAAGAACTACTGGAATGATTTGGACGCTACACTAGGCATTAGCTTTATCATTTGTAGCTTTTAATTCTGTGTAATTTGCATTACTCTTGAAAATCTACAAGAATTGAGGTGTTTCATTGTTATGTTTATAGGAAGCAAAAGAGCAGCATAGAAATACAAAACTCATGAATGCACTTTTGAGACTGCACAGAGAAGTAAGGTAATTTAGGTAACTGAGGTTTGCCTCTTTATGGTTTTGCTTTTGTTTTCTGTTTGTGATCAAGTGAATTATGGTGATTGCAGCCCAAAGCTAGCTGCATGTGCTGCAGACTTGTCCTCCCCTTATCCTGAGTCTGCACTCAGTTTTGGAGCTGTTTGCCATCTAGTTGTATCAGCACTTACTTGTTGGCCTGTATATGGTTGGACTCCTGGCCTTTTCCACTCCCTCCTTTCTAATGTTCAAGTTACTTCAGTTCTGGCCTTGGGTCCAAAAGAAACATGCAGTTTGCTTTGTCTTCTGGTATGCAAGTTTTACACTTCATGTTTTATCCAACTATTAATCCTATTATTCTCCTGGGAGCTTAAGATTATTATCTTTTTTTTTTGTTCCAATAATGCTGTTTGTTTTGTGATATTGTATGTGCATTGTGTAATATTTGCTCTGCTGTGAACCAAAGGGAACTATCCGATTTGGTTCTCTTGGAACTGTGATATCTGACACTCCCTCTCCATTCTTTTGGTTGCAAGAATGATTTATTCCCTGAAGAAGGCATCTGGCTTTGGAAGAATGGAATGCCCTTGTTGAGTGGCCTAAGAACTTTGGCTGTTGGTACAATACTGGGGCCACAGAAGGAGAGACAAGTCAATTGGTTTCTGGAGCCTTCACACCTTGAGAAACTGCTTAGCCAGTTAACACCACAGCTGGAAAAAATTGCTCAAATTATCCATCATTATGCTATATCTGTATGTCTTTCCTAGTTGCATTGATTCCTTCCATTTTATTCTTATTTATGTTGTAAAGAATTTATATTTTTGAGTAAGCCTTCTTGTGCACCACTTTTGTCTATTTTTTACCTTTTGCTTAATATTTGTAAACAGTCATTAGTAGTCATCCAAGACATGCTACGGGTTTTTGTAATTCGCATTGCTTGCCAAAAACTGGAAAATGCTTCAATACTTCTGCAGCCTATATTATGCTCCATTCAAAGTCATGCTTCTGACTTATCTTCTTTATCAGATATGGATGCTTACAAGGTAAGATATTTGCTACTTCCTGCTTTGTACTTAATCTAGTCATCTGTATCAAATTTGTTTCTCTCTCCTCTTTTCAGGTCTACAGATATCTAGATTTCATTGCCAGCATTTTGGAACATCCTATCTCCAAGGTTTGTTAATTTTTCTTCTTTATTTTTTTCTATTTAATTTCTATTTTAGCAAAGAATGTCACTCATTGCTATGTTCTTATTTACTAGGTGCTGTTATTGGAGAAGGAGTTTCCTCAGATTCTCATGCAAGTGCTGGAGAAGTGTTTTAATGTCATTGATTCAGATGAGAAACAGGTCCCAGACAGTAAACTTTCTGCTAAGTATGGGTTTACTTTGAGTAGTTGGTGCCTTCCTGTATTCAAGTGTTTGTCACTTCTCTTGGCTTCTAGAACATCTTTGCTATACCCTGGGAGACATGAGTTGTGAGTAGATATCAATAGTTAATTGTTATTTTATTTTATTTTCTTCCTTCACCTACTCCTTCAGTATGATGGTTTCATCAGCATGTCAAATATAACTCTTTGACGGCTTGTCAGGCTAATTTCTGCAAATCTGAGCAGCACAGATTGTTCGTTGATCTTACCATACCTCTTGAAGTTTTGCCAGGTAATTTCTTGTGGAATTCTCTATGATAAGATTTTAATATATACTGGTTAATTATCTTTTACGTTTTGTTTTAAGTCAATGTTGCATTTTTCATGCTGTTATCATTCTTCATCATTAAAATAAATTATAAGAATGTGGAAATTGCAAAAATCTTTGTTGAGTGTCAAGAATTAACACAAACCCCAACAAATCCCATCCGTCACTTCCATTTCCCTTTTGCTGTTAAAAAAGAACTCAAGATTTATCTTAGGTTGATGTTCTCTGTTTTTTTTTTCCCTCTCTCTCTCTCTCTTTTTCCGGTTGTTATGGTAAAGAACTTATTCCCTATTTGGTCTGTGTAACAACGAAATGCTCCTATTTTCCAGGTTTTACCAGTTGGAAAAGAACTACTGTCTTGTATTACATGTTATAAACAATTAGGTTCTTGCAATGAAGGTCGAAGTGCAATGGTGACCTTGCTATCCCATGTAAACTCCAGTGTTGAGGAACTTAGATCGGAAAGAGGGCATGAAAAGAATGGGAATTATAATCTTGATGATTTTAAATGGAACAAGCATCCTTTGCTGTGTTGCTGGAAAAAGTTGATGCAATCAATTGATTCAAGGGATGGTTTCTCAGATTTGGCTATTGAGGCTGTCAATGAATTGTCTACAGGTTCATTGTGCTTTTGCATGGATGGTAAAAGGTGAGTCAGCTATTACGAGCTAAATAATTTGATTGATTACAAAAAACTGATAGAGGCAGGTGCTGCAAGGACATTTTTGTCCAAAATGCTTTACAATTTATGACTTTTGCATATAATATAAATTATTTTGGCATGTGAGACAACCTTATCTGCATTTTCGCACTTTGTATAAAACAGCAACTATTTTTTGCTGACAAGTGATAATTGTTATATTGCCCATTGGAGATGGTTCACCTAATGTATCTTTCGAAACAAAACTCGTGAAGTTGTGAAGGTTGGTGTTTATCATAGTAATGGTATTTTTCACTTAGGGATGAGTTATTGAAAAAGGCTAGATAATACTGCAGAGAACCAATCTGAGTTGGTGGAATACTCGTTTCTTAGTTTCATGTAATTGCTACTTGTGGGAGAAATTGATTGGTAGTTTTTATGTGTTTTAGAAGGCTACTAAACCTTTCTAAGTGACCATGTACTGCAGTTTGAACTCCATTGTCAATATGATATGGGAGAGGCACTTACCTCAAGGTTTTATTGGAGAAATTGAGAAATAACAATTTTAAGTGGAGATGCCTAAAAATTGCTTATTGGTTATTTGACTTATTGTAATTTAATTTTTGGCACAAAAAAAATGAAGGTAATGTCCGATAGAAAAATATGCTTGTTTAAAATTGGGTTGGCACAAGTTTTACAGGGAGGGAAATTAGAAATGAGAACATTGATCCTAATATTAAGAGACGCTCTTGAGAACTCCAATGAGATGGAATTTAAGTTTTTAACTTAAGGATGGATTCTAGAGGAGAAAATTTATGTGGCAGCATTAGCTTCTGCTAGTTTTGTATGAGAATTTGTCTGCCTAGGTTCAAAATTTGTTGTCTTGTGTGGTTGATCAACAACATCGGAAACTATTTTGATTGGCTCTCTGCTATAAATTTTGATGATGGTTGATTGACAACATAATGAGCTTATCAACATAAAGTAGTTTCTGTCGGAGATTCTTATACTCCGTGTATCAAGTTATTTTGAATTTCTGGGTCCTCTTTACGGATCCAATTTATGTTTGACTTGTTCTTTGCTTCAGAATGAATGACATATGAAAAAAACAATGTGTGTTTTGAACAGGTGAAAAAAGTAGAAATTTTATAAATTTGTTGTGTTGTTTTAAGGTATCATAGCAATAAAAAAAGTGAGTCTTAGGCCATCTCAGTAGATTATACCTTTTTTCATTTAGAGAAATTTGCAATCCATGCTAGCTCTGTAGGTTTAGAGGGGTAAATGTGCTGAGCATTATCTTAGGTTGGGTCTTCATCTCCTCTTGAGCTTCATTCCACTGAGGCCCTATCCTCGTTTCTTTTCTGTTTAGTTTGAACTTGAATGCTGTGGGTGCGATAAAACATCTCTTTGGGCTTCGTGAGGATGTGGATGCAGATGGCTTTGCGGAAAATATAACTTTAATACAGGAAATGACTACAATATTGAGTTTGAAGTCATCGGATGATGATGACTGTTTAGCTACCTCAGACATGGGAGCCATCTTTTATCAGGTTAGCTGAGTACAATACTTTATTTCACAGCGTTCTTGTCTTCAATTCAATTTTATCTGTAATCTTAGTGGCTTTATCATTTATGTACAGGCTTCAGAGTCTGCCAAGTCATTGTTGTTATTGTTGGAAAAGCCTAGTGGTTCAGTTACTCTGGATGATCTCATGTGCAGTAAAGGCATTTCTTTGTCAATGAATAATGTTATGCATTCTCCAAAAACAAATCAGATGTCAGATACTAATGCTGGAAAGGTTGATGATTATCTCTACTTTGGAGACCTTGAGGAGAAGTTCTTGTGGGAATGTCCAGAGGCATTGCCTGATAGATTGTCACAATCTATTCCTAGCAAGAGGAAATTGTCATCCATGGATGGTGCTGGTAAACGTGTTAAAGCAGAAAATTCAGTAGCTGAGATCACAGGCCAAAGTGCATTTTCACGGGGATTAGGTCAGTCTGCTACCTCTTCGGGTCCAACTCGCCGGGACACCTTTAGGCAGCGAAAGCCAAATACCAGCAGGCCACCATCAATGCATGTGGATGACTACGTTGCAAGGGAAAGAAATGTTGATGGTGGCACCAATTCTAATGTTATTGCAGTCCAACGAGTAGGATCTACCGGTGGAAGACCTCCCTCCATTCATGTGGATGAATTTATGGCCAGACAAAGGGAACGCCAGAATCCTACAGCAGCTCTAGTTGGGGAGCCATCAGCACAATTGAAGAATACAGCTCCTGTTATTGATGCCGATAAGGAAAAAATGAACAAGTCTAAGCCATTGAAAACAGATCTTGATGATGATCTTCAAGGAATTGATATAGTTTTTGATGGTGAGGAGTCTGAATCTGATGATAAATTGCTCTTTCCACAGCCTGATGACAATCTACAGCAGCCTGCTCCTGTCATAGTTGAGCAAAGTTCTCCTCACTCAATCGTTGAAGAGACGGAAAGTGATGCTAATGGAAGTGGTCAATTTCCTCGCTTGGGTACACCATTAGCATCTAACATTGATGAAAACACTCAAAGTGAATTTTCTTCAAGAATGTCTGTTTCACGACCTGAAAGGCCCCTGACTCGAGAGCCTAGTGTTTCTTCAGATAAGAGTTTCTATGATCACTCTGATGACATGAAGAATGTTATTCCAGTTAAGACCTCTACTGGATTTGATTCTGTTGCAGCAGTTAGTACTTCTGGTTTTCCTGCTGCTGTTTATAACAAGGCACCAGTGTCATCTGTTCAGTTACCAGTGGATTCTAGGATGACTCCACAAAATTTCTATGCAAAGAACAGTCCACAGCATTCTTCAGGATCACGCGGACATTATGATCAGAAAGTTCCGCCTCCTTTGCCTCCTATGCCACCTCCCGTGACAGTATCGCCTTTAATATCCCAGAATCCTGATCCAGTCCCGAGTCAGTCATCCCCGTTTGTCAACTCTTTGGTTGATGTGCAGCAACCTCTCTCTACAGCATTTCAAGTAAACAGAAAATATGCCTATTGATCAAAATAATTCTTGGTTATGACTGGCATTTTTGTGTCTACTGCTGCTTACTCGGCACCAAGGGTAATCACTTTTTCTCTCTTTTGCAGGTTCAGCCGGATTTTCTTTCTGCTTATGGCAACAATTCTGCATCATTAGCATCGTCCCTTCCCATTTCAGACTCCAAGTATGCACGGTCTTCTATCTCTTCTCCCAGTGGATCTGCTGGGTCTCATCCACCACTTCCTCCCACACCACATCCTTATTCATCTAGCCCATATAATCTACCTTCTTTAAAGGTTCCTACTTCCCAATCTTCAGCATTTGGGATTACGGAGCTTTCTCAGATATCTAATGCACCCATGATCGATGGGCGACTAGGAAATCTTTCTGCAACAGGTGGTGGATATATACATCCTCCTGTAATGCAACCTACGGTTTTCAATAGGCCAGCTACAATTCCTGCAACTCCTTACGGAAGCATGCCAAGTCAGCAGCAAGTTGAGAACCCGACTATTATGCAAAATATCTCTATTTCTCAGTCTTCTATTCAGTCAATTCATCAATTACAGCCTCTGCAGCCCCCACTTCAACGTCCTACACCGCCACCTCAGCATGTATGGCCACCAGTACAATCTTCTCAGCACCTTGAGCAAGGGTTGCCCATTCAAAATCCAGTTCAAATGCATCAATTACAACTGCTGCAACAGCAACAGATTTCTCCTATGCATGCTCATTATCAATCTCAGCAGCAAGAGGTTTCTCAGTCAAGGAGGCAACAGCAGCAGCAAGTTGAGCATGTTCAATCACAAGTACAACATCAGCATGGAGATGTTGCAACCCGGCAGCAACAAGAGTTGGGAATGTCATTACAGGAGTACTTCCAGGATCCTAAAGCTATAACTGTATGTATTCAACATGTAGTAAATGTACTTGGAATTTAATTTGCCTAAAGCCTACTCATTCATGCACTTATTTGACTGCAGGCTTTATTGAGTAACAAGGAAGAACTCTGTCGGCTTTTGGAGCAGAATCCGAAATTAATGCAGATGCTTCAGGTTATTATCATTACTTAGAACCTTATTGCTATTTAATATGTTTGTCTTTTTAGTGCTGGGATATGCTGTGGCGAGAGCTTTGTTATTTAGGTTCTGGTGGTAGTTGTCTCTTGCTGATTATGGTCAAACCCTTATTTTCTTTTAATTTTTCCCTTTGTTCTGTTAGCATGTTCAAAACATGCCCCTCTTGTTGCGTTTCCATTTTTTGATGGTCTGCTCTAGGAATGCAAATCTAAGGGCGAGTTAGGTGGGGTACCCAACTTCTGTGGGACTGAGTGTAGCCTCCTTGTTGTTAAAGCTTTGAATATGAATTTTGCATATTCTTCAAAACACGCAAACCAAATGGGGAAATATATATTCTGAAGGGAGGGGAAGACAGAAAGTGATGCTTTATATAATTTGCTTGTGCATAAAAATTTTAATAACTCCAGGAGAGATCTCTTCCAGTGGTGTTTTCTGGAATTTCTGATTCGCTTTTTTTCTATTAAAATAATGTAATTTGGCTTTGACTGGGATTTTCACTTACCATGTTGGTTAGAAGTTCTGGTTCATAATAACAGTTGGAGTGGTTTAAAAATTTTAGGTGAGATTCAGTCAGGTAGAGCAATGTACTTCCACTAAGTTAACATGCTTTTGTATTTTGAGCTGTAAAACGAAGAACCAAATTAACCTGATTGGTTCTTCGTAGAAGAGAACTGGGACCAAATACAACTTGTAAGAACCAATAATAAACTTACAATTGGTTTGTTTTGTTCTTCTGTTGTCCATTGTGTAATTGTTTCATTCTACATGAATTTTGTTTTCTGAGTTCCTAAAAAAGGTTGAACGCAGATGGGCAAGGGTAAATGGTGATGACGATGAACAGCTTACAACAGCTCAAATGACTTTCTGGATATTTTGTTGCATTTTACTTTTACATAGACACTTTTATATGAGATCAAAATATTATTATTATTATTATTATTATTATTATTGTTATTATTGCTGCAATGCTTAAGATGGACACGTTTCTTGTGGTTTACAGGAAAGATTGGGTCAGCAATAGCAACGTTCTGTGGTTTAATGGCGTACGCTCTTCGGATACTGTCCAAACCACATTGAATTGTCTCTTATTTCTGTATTGCAGGAATCATCCATTCTGCTATTTATTTACCCACTCAAATTTTGCATCAAATGTTGTACTATAAACTGTATATATTGTTGTTTCAATGATAAAATATCATTGAACTGTCTTTTCTTTATTTACCCTTATATATATATATATATATATATTGTCGATGTTTTTTATTTTTCTTTCCAAATGACAAGTATTGTGTCTTCACCCGCACCCTACCTTGTTGTGGTTCAATCAGATATGGTTAAATCAGAATGGATTATGTATTTGTAGTATACGATGATCATGTCTGTTCTCATATTAAACGTGAAGCTACGTAAGCCCTACCAATGCATAACATTGTATTATATTATTATATTTTGTTACGGGTTACCAAATGAAACGTAAACTTTGAAGTGATTGTTTAACCTTTGGTGCCTCTATGGCTGGCTTTAAATAAAGTGCATCTACTTGATTGGATTCTCAACGGTGGATTGGTTTCTTCCTTTTATAACCTTTTACTCTAAGTTTGTAAGTACTTTGTTTATTTTATAACCTAAAAGCATTTCGTCTCTCCTTTCGTTTCTGTTTTTTTTCCCCTCTCTATTCAAGTGGGAAATTACAAGAATTTAGCAAAATAGTTTAAAATTCATGAATATATTCGAAAATTTTGATTAGAAAAATTGTTGCTTCATTCCTAATAAAGAAATCTAGAAAAATGTTAAAAATAAATAATTGATATTGACTTTTATAATATAATAATTAATAAAATCAAGGGTATACGCTCCAGTGGCGAATAGGAATAGAAAGGATCCTTTTTCTTGATCAGAGATTTTAAACTGAATTCTCGTACAAAATTTCTTTAAACACTTGAAAGAGAGCATTTCACCTTTTTTGTGAAAAAAAAAAAAAAACAAAACACAAAACAAAATCAAGTCAATTATAAATTTTAATTTCAAATAAAAATAATCAAATTCATAAAAAAGTGTCATCTTATAAAAAAAATTAGATATATATTTGCAAATTCACAAAGATTATTATGCGAATTTTGATTTCCAAATAAATTAATTAACATGCTCTTATTTATTTTTTAAATTATTTATCTATTGAATTATTTATAATTCTTAGTTTTTCAATTAATATTAATGGTTCTCAATTTTTTTATTTTTTTATTATTATATTAAATGCAATAAGAATTAAAATATATTTGAAGGAACATATTTTTGAATATATTAAATTAATATTAAATATGACAAAAACAATAACTACTAAGTCTAAAATTGTGGGTTTTTAAAGGTCAGATTTGACCTTTTTAATCAATTTAACCTTTGAATTTGTATAAAATGATTAAAAAAAAAATTAATTTTACTTTTTAGGCCAATTTAATTTCTAAACTTATTTAAAATAATTAAAAAAATCATATTTAATATTTTAAATTATTTTAATATATAATTCTTCATTATACTTACAATGTGAAAATTATTATATAGACATTTGTTAAAACTGTAGTTGAGATCGAGTGCACTAATTTATTAAGCAATTAATTAATAATTATAAAATATAAAAAAATAATATATGAAATATATTATATCTATCATCGATAGTTTTGAATTTATAAATATATATTAATTTAAATATTTTAAAATTAATCTTTGCTACTATGTTGTCACTTATGAAATCTATACACTTTTCATGTTGAATAAGTTAAAGTTATAATGCACGTTTATAAGTTTATTATACTATAAGAAATGATGTTTTATGGATTTTAAATTTATATTCATAAGTGTTGAAAAAAAATTTAATTTGAGTGTTTTTAATGTAGGATAAAAAGAGATAAAAAAATCAATCATATTAAATTAAGACAATTATTAATTTATAAATATCAAAACAAGTTCAAGGATTAAATTAACTTAAAAAGTGAAATTGAATTTTTTTAATCATTTTATACAAATTCAAAAGCTAAATTGGCTCAAAAGGTCAAATCTGACATTTTTATCTTACTAAATAAATTAAGTGACCAATTTTTTTATGCTTTTGCTTTTCTTTTTTTGAATAATACCACAATGCTTGTGACGGTGTTATTTGTGATTGAAAACAAGGAAAGTTATTTTTTAAGTATTAGGAGGGATTCGAATTTAAATCTATTGTTAGATGGTATATATATTTACCATTAGACTATACGATGATATACGTAATGTTATTTTGTTTCAAAACAAAGTAATGGTAAAACATTCATGTACACCAAATAGTTAATTGCTGTTCTAAAAAATAATTACTTTTGTTACTATTTTTTTCAGTAAAAGGACATTAATACTCTTATTTATATTTATTTTTTTTATTGGATTTACCTCGATGTAAATAAGTGTAAGACCAAAACTCGTTAATTGGAAGTGAATAATTGCATACAAAGATCCTTCTTCAAATAAAAAAAAAAAAAAAAAAAAAAAGGGTTCTTTCCCAAGTCAGCTTATTACGAAACTTAAAAATCTTTGGATTTCTAACTGATAATAAATTATAGGTCACATGATCCAAGGAGCCCATGATCCAAGAGATCCTTTTCAACCTGCTCAACATAACCTATACGTCTAAGAGACATTCCTCCTTCAAGAAACACCTCTTTGCATGTGAAACTCACACGTGACCTGTTTTCCTTCTATTTCTTTTCTTTTTTGCTAATTAGATTTCCTAATCACAAAGTGCAAAGTCTAAATCCCACTTTAGAAGTAGAGATTTAGATTTTACTGAAGGTAAAGAGAGTAATTAATTAAAATTTGTAGTCTTATTTGAATATTAGTTATGGAATGCCATTTGTACTAACTAAATTATCCTTTTGTTTAATCTACTGTGTTTCCTCTTCTAAGTAACCTGGATTAGCATTTCGAGGCCATTGCTTCCTCTGCTACCTTCATTCCCATCAATCAAATCGCGCCACGTGTGCCAAACACCGACACCATGTATTAGCCTCCGGAGCTGTTACCTATCACTAATCGCCCCTAATGGCACGGGAACCCTAATACACACTCATGTGCATTATTAGTGCATACATATTTCCAAGATCCTAATACATTATTAACTCAAAATTCACACATTCTTGAACACTTTCTACTATATTGACACACCCATCTCTCCTTCTCCTCTCTCTCTCTCTCTTTCTCACTTTTCTTGATCATACAATTAATTCATGTTGATAGGAAATTTTGATTTGAAGCAATTTTGTTTGTGATGGATAGAGGATGGAAGCCTAATGTTGAAATATCACCAAGTTGCCCTAGGTGTGGTTCTACAAACACTAAATTTTGTTACTACAACAACTATAGCTTAACACAACCGCGATATTTTTGCAAAGGTTGCCGGAGGTATTGGACTAAAGGCGGATCGTTAAGGAATGTTCCTGTGGGCGGAGGTTGCCGGAAGAATAGAAGAGGAAAATCTTTAAGGCTATCTAGTACGAATGATGTACATGTTCCCAATTCAAGAAGCTTATTAGGTAATTGTGGAGGTAATAATTCTTATAATAAAGGGGTGTCTCCTCCAATGGAGTCTCGTAATAATAATTCCATGATATCGGAGGGTTCACATATTGATCTTGCACTTGTTTATGCAAATTTCTTGAATCCACAATCAGTTGATCATTCGAAAATTACTACTACTACAAATATTATAACTGCTGCTGCTACTACTATTGGATTCGAAATGCAAGAATTAGGTAGTGATTTTGATTTCAGTGGCATTTCAAGTGCAAATTTGGAATTAACTAGCCTTGCTATGGAAGAAGGCTCTATGAGTGAAAATGATCATCAATTGATGTATTATTGTGGAGTGGACTCATCCACAAATAAACAACAACTTACTAGTAACTTTAAGATTCAAGAATCCACAAGTGGGTTGCCACCATTGCCAGGAGAAGAGATTTTGTGGGATGATGATAATACTGGTAACATGCAAGTCACACAAGAGCCAGTTCTTGGACTTGAAAATGATCAAGATCCTAATAATCTATTGTTTGGTGATTGGAGTCCGTTCGATTTGTCTAGCGATGATACTTTTTCAAGAAGTTGATATATATATGTAACTAAATGTGATTTTTACCTTCATTTTTCTCCCTAAATTGTATATGTTTACTATATAGTTCACAATAATGCATACGGGAGCAACCTGTACTTTACTTTTCCTTAGTTCTCTCGTATCTCAGTAAGGTTATGTTTGATAACCTTTGATGGAATATCATAGAATCAAATATCTTTTCAATATAAATATTACATCACAATTTTGTGTAAACATTACATTAAATATGCATATTTGCTTGAAAGTTCGAAGCTTTCGATTAATCTGCTGGTAGAATGTGGCAATCGGGCTATGTTTCAGTTATTGACAGGTAATTAATTTGACTTCTACAGTCGGTATTCATCAACTAGTTATGGCTAATCAGACAATATTTTTACGCGATATGCGGTGAATGCAGACACTATGAAAAATGCATCATATTGTGACCGACAAATCGGCGGCCAAACTAATAAAATTGGTCATAAAAATAAAATTGTGACCGATTTGTGACCACCTAAAATCAGTCACAATTTGAGTCGTCACTATTTATATTGCGACAGATACTAATTTCGATCGCAGATTTGCAACCGAAAAAATTGATCGCAATTATATTATAATCGGTCACTTTTTAATACAAATTTTGGCGCGAACATGCAGTCACAGATCCGTTGGTGATTGTTGTGATTGCTAATTCGGTCACAAAATGGTCACAATTTTCAGCATACTTTTTAAAAATACGATTGGTATTTTGTCACTAATCGGTAGCAATTTAAATTTAAAAAATAAATTTCAGTCGCAAATCCACAGAAGATCGGTTGCAAAATGCAAATGGCGGAAAAAAATATTTAAAATTTTCAAAAACCAAAAATTTTTTCACCTGCTAAGAAATAATAAATATGTGCATAGAATCTAAATATTCAACTCTTCATCATGATCATCAACAATATTTTTATAGAATAAGAAAGTTAAAACAAAATACTAAAACTAAAATGATCCAAAGTCAAATCTTCACTGTCGGTCCATTGAAGCGACTGCAGGAGGCGATGTAATGTCTGCAATATGTGTTGTAGTGTCTTTAGAATACACAGTAGTATCTATTAGAGTCAGCAAGGTATCTGCAGTAGCTGTTACAGTAGCTGAAGGAGAAGTCGGAGGCTGTGAGGGATCAGCATCAGTGCGCAGGCAAGACTTCTGCATTACTTGCACTCAAAGCTCTGCGAGTTGCCTCTCCTGCTCGTCAACACAAGCCCGTAATGAACTAATCTCCTCCACACTAGGGTTCGGCTGTGATCGTGTCGAAGCACTAGAAGAGGCAACATTTGCTGAGCCGGTGTAGAAACGTGATGCCTGAGAGCTGATGCCGTACATCTTTCTCTTCTTTTTGCCTCCTGAGGCCTCCAAATGTAGCATTAACTCATCAACAGTTGGCTCAACTCCTGGTGCAACTTGTTGGGAAGAAATAGCACGCTCGCGAGCTGTAGTGTAATTCTCCTAAAAATAGTAATTTTCAGTAGCAAAATCATGTGAATTTCAATGTACAAATATTCAAGAAAATCATATTAATGAAAAATATGCTTACATTAACGCCTATCGCACGCTTGTCAATAAAAGTATGCTAATCATGGTCCTTCGTGTGGGTGCAAGTGAAGACCTCCATCAGGGTAGGCTCACGACCCATCATCTATTATACTTTACGTAACAAACGACTTCAATTATACTTTATTATTTCCCAAAATAACCTTGCCATGTTTCTTTTATATATATTTGGTACGAACCTAGCATATTCGGAAATGTCTTATTTCAGTAGTCTATGCAGAACAATAGCTTTAGACTATGCATTTGCCAAAATTTCAGCAACATCTCCCCATAGTTCTCCAAATGCAGACTGTGACTTGATTAAATCCACTTTGTTTGCATCTAGAGAATACTGAAGGATATACAAAAGAAAGTTTAGGCAGTTTAGGCAAGTGCATATATAAAAGACTATTGTTTTAACGTCTTTTCTACTTGTAAACATTTTCAAATTGTCAAACTTGGACAATTCAATGCCTTTCTCTTCTATACAAATGAGAGAGACACTGAACGTGCAACTAAGTCTATTATAGACACTATTGCTACAATCCTAAGTTTTAGGGTAACAAAGTTCTTGCATTGTTAATGTTTTCGTAGGTACATTATATATTATGCATAAATCAATTAATTATTGTATAAAAATTTCAACAGCACCTCCTCATAAAAGTGTTAAATCTAAATTGAAAACAATTGCAATAACACGTTATATCCAACATTATTCTCCAAATCACATCATGGCCACTACTAGGCCTCCAGTTCAAACAATCTCCCAATTTCACCGCCATAATACAAATTTAAAATAATTTTTTTTTCTCTAATGCAAGTAGAAATCATATTCACATTTCATTCTCAAATAAAAAAATTCTTACTTAAAAGAATTAAAATATATAGAAGACAAAAAACTATTCGCATATAATGAAAATATAAAATTTTTACCTTAAAGAATCCAAATCTCTAGCAATTAAAAGAAACATTTCAATAATAGTGTAAACAAAATTACTAATAAAAAAAAAATTTACACTTTTCTAATATTAACGCTTTGGACTTCAAATTCTTTTTTAGACTTTTGTAGATAGCCTTATTTAACATCATCTATTTATATTCCTAAATAAACATATCAAATATCTTTAGATACTCTCTATTATATGTACACAAATAGGGTGCCAAATAGGATGGCCATATACAACCAAATGGGAATATTCTCTATTATAAATAAAAATTCCAGCAAATACATAGCTTTTTTATTTTTTGTCATATATATATATATATTTATTAATGGACCTTATAGTTGAAATTGGAACCTACTTTTACTCCTACAATGCCTCAATAATCTGTGTTTTGTTTTATGGATTCCATGCTTTGCTTGCCACGAGAAAATTAGCTACAACATATGAATTCTGTTGGTCAATTGAATTAGTGAGTGTTAAGTGATTTTTTCTCTTACTGAAATGACTTAATCTGTGGTAGTAAATAATACTAAACTCAACTAATTTTCTTTTTTTGGACAAAATCTTTTAATTTTCAGGAAAATAGTTGAAAGTAACATTGCAAATTGGAGTTATTTTGTTGAAGCCCAACATGGCTCTTTCATTGCTCCATTTCATGTTCCTTGCTTGAATTTTTTTCACAGAAGAGAATTTTTTTCACAAAACACTGAGATATTTGCAAAGAATTGATGACTAGGCAGCTCTTTTCCCATTATGCGTGTAGGCACTGGTTACAATCCTTTAGTCCAAAAAATTCAGGTCTAAAACTAAATTTTAGTATACTAAAAATGGCATACCAGAAGCAAAGATCCAACCTTGTTTTTATTTTCTAATACATCTCAGCCAATGACTGCCACACAACTACCCAGTTATGAAAAAATATAAAATTCTACAGAACTTGTTTCTGCAGTTAGTGATAATATATATATATATATATATATATATATATATATATTAATTTTGAACACAGAGCAACATTTCATCAAATTTCCATGTAATTTAGGAGTTGAGTTCACTCTTGATGTAGAAAACAATAAAAATAACACATATTTGCAGTTCATCAACAGTCAATAGAAGCACACACAAATAGCGTAAACACAAGAGAAGAAAGGAGGGAAAAAAAACCTGTCAGCGACGATAAGACACGATTGCTGGTGACGGCAACGGCAATTGGCTCTCCCTTCCGACGACGAACAGCGACAGACGGTGACAGGCAGCAGCGACGGACGGCGACAGGCTACGACGACGGAATGGCGACAAGCAGCGGCAACAGAAAACAAAAAAGGGGGAAAGAAAAATTGGAACTGTTCTGTCGCAAGAAAGGAGAAACTTTTTTAGTATAAAGCCCTAATATATTGCGGCCGACTTATCGGCCGCAATTCAGTCGAAAATAAAATAAATTAATAAATATCCGCACAAATCGCTTGCAAAAACGTCACAAAAAAAGGCGGCAAAAATTTTGCGGGAAACTTAACGACCGACTAAAAAATCATCGCAAGTCGGTCGCAATATGGTTGCACTTCGGACGTAAAAATACCATTACATTTTTAATTAAAAATCAATCACTAATATCGGTCGCAATTGTGCAGTTTTTTTTATAGTAAGAGGGCATGTGCCGTTAGGCCTAGGTAAATATTGTATATGTCTATTTTGGAGGTAAGATTTGCAGAGTTTGTACAATTGTAATTAGTACTTTTCATCGTTTGCCATATTTTTTGTTCATTGATGTAGAAGGTATTAACTTAGCAATTAACAAAACAGTGATCTACCAATAAAGATCGGAAAAAATGGTTTGGCATTCTATCCCTTTAGTGAGGTTGACGATTTCATTCTCCTAAACGGAGTAAATATTATTTAGAAATACTTTACCTATTTGTGAGCCGACATTATAAAAAAAAAAAAAAAACAACAAAATGGGGATCTTTATTAAGTTCTGAGTTCGATGTTTTGGAGATAATTGATCTATAACAGCACGACTATATCAAATTTACGTTCTTTCACAGTTCAATTTCTCCCTTTGCCTACTTCCACAGTGGATAAGATAACTGTAAGACTAGTCTATGGATTATGGTCATCAGCCTAATTATGTCCCCATATGGGCAGTGAACCAGTATCCGCAAACGACTTTGAAACAACTGTGTAAAATCTAATATGGAATGTTTCTCTAGACAAGCCAACTAGGCAGATTTTAAGCATCATGATCATCCAATAAGAAGGGTTTTAATTTTTTTTTTTTTTTTTTTTTTTTTGAAATCAATGATTTGAAGACCTATTAATGCCAACAGCAGATTGCGGAGTTGATCATTAAGGATGACAATGGGTAGGGTTTGGGTTGGGTATGCCAAAACAATCACATCTTCAATTTTCATATTCTATCCAATACATTATCGAGTAGGGTATACTCATCCCTAAACTTAATGGGTTTGGTATATCCACGGGTATCCAAGGGTATACATTATTCACAAATACACATTTATCCACTGATTCATATTATTTAAAAATTAAAATATATTGAATTAAAAAAAATTAAAGTATTTATCCAAATGATTTATATTATATATAAAAATATATGAAAATAAATTAATATATAAATAAATGTTTGAACAATGATAAATTAAAATTTTAATTTCAAAATTATTCTTTTTATCATAATACTTCACTCAAATGTAATGTTAATAGACTATTCGGTGTAATTAAAGCAAATTAAAATTAGCTAATAGAATAACTAAAAAATTCATAAAATAAAATTGCTAAATGTAAAATATTATTATTTGAACACTCTAAATCACTATTATCATTATAATTTTTCTCCATTATTTGAAAGTAAAGTTTATATCAAATATTAAAAATTAAATTTTAAATTTCAAGATATAAAATTTTAAAAAATTGACCAATTCAAATTAATATGTGAAAATTAGGTGAAGTTATTTTTTATTACACCATATTAAATTAAAAGTAAAATAATAATTTATAAAGATAATTTACAACAAGTAACCCAAATTTATTAAAAAATCTATACTATAATTTTAAAAAATAATAATAAATTTTTAAATCTCGTATGGCTGAATTTGGGATATGAATGGGATTTGGGTTTATAATAATAATAGTGATACCCTACCCATAACAAAAATAAAACTTTCAGGTTTTACCTATATCCCATCCACAGTACAAGAAAAATGCTGATTAGCAACGGACTCTTCCGTTTCTATTTAACAACAATTGGAAACAAATTGAAAACAGAGAATGACATTACATCTTTGACCAGCTTTAGAAACGAGAATGGAAACATAATAGAAATGGAAATTTTCATTCCTAAAATGGGCGAGAATCAAGAGCGTGAAGATTAGGAACGGATAGTAAATTCGTTGCCATTGGAACAGGAACTGTTCCTATTTATTAGAAACGGATGCGCAGTCCGTTGCTAATTTGCTAAAAAAATAGCACTAAACGGCACAGTTTGAAGCTTCCTCTTTTTAGAAATGGATATCTAGTCCGTTTCTAAGAAGAGGACGTGCAAAAAAAAAAAAAGTGGCCAAACGGCGTCGTTTGATGCTTCATGATATTGATATAAAAAAAAAAAAAGAGAAAATGGTTAAAAAAAAAAAAAAGAAAAAAGAAAACACCCTTTACCCATTTTCTCTCTCTCCCTCGCTTGTCTCCCTCGTCCCACGCGAACACAGAACCAGTGCCTCCTTCCCCTGCTATCGACCACCGCTCATCGAGACTGAGGCGCCGATCCACGCTTCAAGCGGCGGCGAACGTGCCTGCAGTCCTCTCCTCCGCCAACGGACTTGCAGCGGCATGGACTCGAACCTCCTTTCTGCGCGAATCTGCTGCCTCCTCGATGAACGGCGTTTTCTCGATTTTTCGGCGACCTCTGAAGTTATCGACGACTCCTTCTTGTTCAGGTGAGTCGAAAATTCACCTGTATCTCCTTTAATTGGTTTATTTTTCACGAATTTAAGCATTGATAGAAGATTAGAGTTTAGGTTTCAATTTGGGAAAATTGATATTTTGATAAAATTTGACGATGAATGATGAAATTGAGTTGGGAATTGAAGAATTCACGACGATTTTCCAGGACGTTCTCCTTCTCCTTCTACTTCTTCTTTCCTTCTCCTTCTCAACCGGTAAGATGAGTTACAAAAGCAATATTTGTGTCTGGAGCTCATATGTCTTGATATTTGCTTCTACTTTTTGCAGTTAATGTTGTGACGTTGATAATTCTGGGATTAGGACAAGCAAAGCTGACCTGGGTAGATACTGGTTTGCTTCTTCATTTGCATATAAATAGACCACAATTTTATGTTTTTTTATAAAGCTTCCATTGCATTCATTTGATGTAAGGTTGAAGGGTACATACATAAAGCTAAAATGCTAATATATGAAAATGAAATCCGATTTTGATTTTTTTTTCCCCTTCTTCTTCTGGTATTTCTGCTCCAAAAACATTTTATGACATTGACCCTTTTGAGGTCCTTGAATTGATTCCCTTTTTCATAAATGGAGGATAAAGAAAAGGTAGGTTGGGAGGGGTCCAAGCATATTCTAATGTGAAGAAAATATAGCAAGAGTATGAGGCAAGGCGATTCGATCTTAGTTCTATCCTTTTTCAGAATTGAAACTGATGATTTTAAAATTGAAACGCAATAGTTTTTAGAATTGAAACCATTCCGAAACTATCACTATTCTTGTGTTAGTCTTGCACATTGCATTAAGTTCCGCCTACCTCCTGCTAGGGTTAAAAACTGAAGAAAACTTGTTAACTGTGGTTGAAGCCATTAGTTGTTTTTGCATATTGCTTGTGTTTGTATTTTATATCATGCAGGTATGGCAAACAGCATCTTTATACCATCTGGTTCACACTGCAGCTCTTCTTGCTGCCTCTATCACCAAAAATCCCCACATTGTAAGTTTTCTTGTCTCCCTCGCTCATATAAATGTGCCAGTTAATTTGTTGCTCTTTACTCATATATGTAATGTTACTAAGGTTTTCTATGTAAAAAGCGTATTGAACCGTGTTCTTTCATATTTTGTCTCAGTTTGGGGGCCTTTTGACAATTGGAATTCTTGCTTTCTCTGTGACGTAAGTGTTAGAATTTCTGCTCTTTGATGTGTTTGTATTATTACCGATGGATTTATTGCTGTTAATATGTAAATTTTGTAGTTGACATTGTTATGATTTC